>DWHS01000053.1:0-12459 GCA_018247935.1 Trogonoptera brookiana
TGGTGGTAGGTCTCTGTTGCCGGAGACCGTCTAGGTAGGTACCACCGCAGCTCCTACTTCTGCCGCCAAATAGTAGTGTGCGAACATTACTGTCTTCCGGTTTGAAGGGAGTTGTAGCTAGTGAAACTACTGGAATAATGACTTAAGATCTTAAGTCTCGAGGCGACCAGCGCCATGTGGTGCTGTGTATACCATCCTAACTAGCACCACGCTGTTTTATGGGCTGGCGTATGACTTACAATCAGGTAAACGTCTCGCTTATCTCGTCGCTTCGTTGAACAAAAAAATAATGAAAAAATGAGATGTTAAGTCCCGTTATTAAGATAATTTCACTAGCTACAACCTTCAAACCGGAATAAAGCATTGCTTGCAAAATACTGTTTAGCCGTAGATATTACAACTAGGTTGGTACTTCGACGTAGATTGCATAGAATCATGTAGACACGGACAGTTTCGTCTTGAATCTGCTAAAACTAGACATTAGAGTGTTAGATGACATTAAGATCGTTTTTACTGATGTACTATAGCTCTCGTATGTTCACAGCTGAAATACAGTAATACTGTTATGGGTGAGATTTACAATATATAGATGGTTGCTGAACAGACGGTTATAAACCAGGAGCAGGAGAATCCCTTTTTTTTTAACGACTCAGATAGTACCTGTCGTAATAAAGGCACATATACCGATATTTTTTTTGTATCAAATTCGAATCTAGGACATATTAGAGCGAGGGCGCAGATAGAAATAGGTCATCTGTTAATGAGATTTCGCTTTTCGCTGATATGAAGCGTAAATGTATGCTCGGCGTTGTGAAATGGAAACTTGCGCGTTCAGTGCGCACGCAGCGGTCCGTTCTATAATAATTAGTGAATCCACTTGCACCGCCTTCACTGCGATTTGTGATAAACTCGCCATCGCGTTACAAACACCAACAAAAGCAATATGTACTAACCAACTGTTCCCCGTCCTGAATATAGAATTACCCCCGCAATCCTCTGTGGGAAAGGAATTTTGTAAAGTCCTTTAACTGACCTCTAAATACACCAAGCATAGTAAAAGGGAAAAACAATATATATATATATATATATATATTGATTACACGAGAACGGTACCCATTCATTATTATAAATTTTCCCCTACATCAATTTCACACAAGAGATACAGCGCCATTTCTAACAAATTTCAATTATTTACAATTCATAGAGACTTTACATTATTTAAAATTAAATCTGATGAAAAAATGTACTGACAAATTTAAAGCAATAAGTAATGTTCTTATGACTTTCTGTAATCATTCTGTCACTTACTATAAATGATATAAAGCGTTAATAAGTGACTCAGACTACATGTAATGACAAATTCAATCAGCAATATAATTTTAAAAACGTCTGGAACTAAGTAAATGTTACAAAAAAAACAAGTAAGAAATGTGCTATTACTGGCCTCATTCGTTACTTTATCGCCGTTCATTTAACGATATGATAACGTTTACAGGAACAAAGTATTATCAATTAATTAACTAGATCCTAGTGAATCATTGATTTAGTAAATTTCTGCTCACATACAACGAGCTCCGTATCATAAAATTTTATCGTGATCGAATATTGATTCAACATTCTTTCGTTGTATGAGTCCATTGCGATTAGCGCATAATACAAGTACAAGATAAATCTATTGATAAGATTTCGTATAAAGGTGATAATTTACAAAATATATTGCCATTATCCCCGGTCGCTGCGTGGTGTTGTGAACGGAAACTATGATCGCAAAATGATTAGGTTCAACTTCATCGTTTTAGGCGTTTGGGGACTGTTCAGTTTAAACAGTGCGCAGTTGGTACAATTTGGAGAGTGCAATCCGAACATACAGTTGGCGGAGAATTTCAATGCGACGCGGGTAAGCAATTTTTTTTATCTGTACCTCCGTACGGTTCAGAAAGACAGCCGAAAATCCAGTGCGAGATAACAGCGGACTGTATTCAAATTTCACGGAGATATCCAAGAGCTTCTTAACACATACATAAATATAAAGCTATTAACCGACTAAACTATTTTATACGATTGAATGCTTGTTTTATTACTCCAAAATCGATAATTTTTATAAATATACGTACTAATACTTAACATAGATTTTTATAATAAAAAAATTACGAAAAAATCTGTTAATTATAAAGTACATGGTTTTAATACAGATCAATATTGAGCTTCAGATAATGATAACCATTCTGATGAAACCAGCTGTTGCTGTGCATTGGCTATAACTATCTCTTTCTCTCTTAGAGAAGATGATAGTTAATAGATGTTTAAAGTTACTTAATTCCTGTTAGATATTTAAGTTATGATCACTTGTTTCGTAATCATGACTTGTAATGATTGTATGCTTTAATAAGGTGAAGACGTAATTGATACAAGATTCAATCTATATATGTATATATGTTATGTATTTGGTAGTGACCGTCGCCATCGCTACTTTTTATTGTGATCATTTACACTGTATTTAAACAAGGCTAACCGCTTATCTACCCGTAAAAGCATTTTTACTACATCATAAAGATCGGACAAATAAAAGCGGACCCGAAAAAAACTATAATATTTTTATTTATTTATCATTTTTGATATAAGCTTAAATTGACGTTTGAATTCATCTCATCTATCATCTATAACTACATCCGTAATGCAGTAGCTAACCGTTTTCTTACTAAATAGCCCCTTTGGAGATTCAATATAAAAAAGGCTACTAAATAGCCTCCGTTTCATATTCACAACGAGTCTAGAAATTAAGGCTTGTAAAATTCTGGATCTTATATACACTGTCCAAACAAAACAATGCTATGACGACAACAGTTTTTCAATAGGAGTAATAGATAAGTTGTAATTCGAAACATCTAATCGCTCATCAAAATAAAGTACTAGTGGATTCTCAAAAATAAACTAGGAACCTTCGTCCTAAATAGTTTTCAATAATTTCAATAATAATTAGCTTTATATGAATATGATTCGATAGATTTTCAGAAATACATTACATAGATAATGTACAAAGCGTTATCATTACATCAAAAGTTTTATTTTTAGATACCGCCATTAGATTCGTTAATGTTTCTAAGAAATCTCCTATTTCGTCTAACACACTCATTTAGATATTACAATTTCGTACATTATTTTGTACGTTAAATGAACTATGTGTGATTTGAAAGTAAAGTAATTTTCAATGAAATAACGCGTGTAACACCAAACGTGGACTTTGGAAAAAGAATTCAATACATGAGCTAAACATTTTCTGTTTTCTGTCTTTATCTGTTATCAGACAAACAATGTGAATGAGGATATCGAGATCTCTGTTGATGGGCTTAAATATATAAATATTAACGATTGCGTTGTAAAACGGAGGTCCTTAATTCTCTTCCATAGCTACACGTTTTGGAGTTTAGTTGAGGGCAGGAAATTTTAAAATCCGCTTGACTAACCTACAACCGTCATATTGCAAAAATGTTGCTATAACAGCATTGCTGTTCCATCATAGAACATATGAAAGCTAAACTATTGTAGACGAATACTCTTTACCTTCCACAGCCTCATAAATACTTAACATCACGTGACACTTAAATCAATATGTTATCCCACTGTCAATAAAAAAACTGGTTATAAAGTATAATAGCAATTGGGTTTAAACTCCTTTACTTTTCGTAGTTTCTATTTTGCTCATTCAAGACTAGTGCGCTTGACCAATGAAGTTTAAATCTTGTATTACAATCAGTTGTAACCATAGTCAAAAGTTCATCTAGATTGTTTTAAAAATATCTTATCTTTATCATTGTTTATTGTAGTAAGTATCTATTGGTGACCGTCTATGTAGACTAGACGAAGATATCCTCATATTCTTGTTGCGTAACATTTAATTCTTTATTGAATTTAAAGTGAGTCATTAATATTTTTTTCTATTTCACCAAACATCTACAATCAGATATTAAAATTTGCTAATCAAAATAAAAAGCTGCGGTTCTTTTACACAATCCATTAGAACATATACGAGAACCTAACGCTTGAATCATCGCATAAACAAAGCAACTGGTTTTATAGAAACACAAATGAAGGTACAACAACATAGGACTTGTTTAGTTTTATAATTTTACGTACAACAGTGTAGATTTTTTCAAATAAAAAAACAATCCAGTAGAGAAGAAGAGAGGGTCACACTCTCATCTTCTAATCTGTATCTAAAAGGGCAAAAACATCAGAAGGGTTTACCAATCCAATCTCTTATTTAAACATTATCATAATCAGAAAGTCCATTATTGGTCATGACGCAATAAATTCTACAAATTACGATCTTCCACTATTTGAGTCCAATGACTCCCAAGCAATAATGTTATGTATTCTCTTCACTTATTCTAACACACCTTATGTTTCTTCGGCATCATTGTCACGTGAAATTGGAGTCAAGTGTTGGCCTGTTATCGTAAAAAAACTAAAACTCTTTGCAAACATGTATTTATATGTATATACTTTAATGTTTCACGCAATCCAGTACACCTTTATTCACTTGCCTGATAAGAATAGCAACTTACAATAAAATACAACGATAATAAATCAACTTGTGACCGTTGTAGTCAGATTTTGAAACGACGAAAAGAAAAATCGCTTCGTTAAAATAGATAAGCCCTTAACTCTGTTTAATATAATTCTCATATTATGTATTATCAAAATGAATAAAATCAGTTTAATTTAGAAACGTATCATAAACCTTATGTAATGTTTCATCATATTCCGTATACACGTTTCTTTATATAATTTATTAAATTTGTGTAATACATACAAGCACAGTGTATATTTCTACCGTTAAGCGACTTTCAACTGGTGACAACAGTTCATCGTTAAAAGCGACTGCGAGATGATTTTTACTAACATACTACCATCGGTAGCCCCCATGCCAAGTGGAAAGGCAAATATAGCAATTCAGTCTCCATTTCTTGAGGAGGATGTTCATTATCATATATTACCGTTTAGCGATGTTCAGAGTTAGAGTTTAGAGGGCTACATCTAACGAAATTAAGATGGTAGCTAAACTTAACAACTTGTGTCTCAAAGCAGTGTAATTATTCTCGGAGTAGACAAATTTTTATCCCAAGACGATAACTCTTACAGCAACTGAAGTCCACCTTCGTGGTGTTTCGAGAAAATTTCTCTTTTTTTTTTCTTTAAATTGTTTCACGGAGTCCATTTAAATTAACATGAATGTTTCAGTTCCTCGGCACTTGGTATGGCATCGCAAGGACGGACAATACCCAACAAAATGGCGACTGCTCTGTACTGAAGCTTACGCAAGGGAATAACTTTATCGATGTGAGAAATGAAGCGGTCAGAAACAATTTCTATGAAGAGTTCACGGGCAGGGCGACCCTTGAACAGGGAACAGCCAAATTTCGTTTCAACATGACCTCGCCGCAGAGCCGTAAGTACTTTGCGTGTCTCATGAATTATATGTTAAATACAGGTACAACTTTTATCGAAGGGTTATCCTGTATTCATGCGAACTATTATAAAAGCCCTCGGTACCGCACGTCACTGTAGTCCCGATTAAGTTGATCTTTCAGAAACACCTTCTAGTAGAAATGAAGGATTTAACGTTTCCGATCCAACAAAAAAAGCAAACGAAATATAGTCGGCTACGTCGCCGTCATGGGCCACATAGCCGAAGAAAACCTGGTAATGAAGAAACATTCGATTTTTATCAAGCAGAAAATCTTCGGAATAATATGTGTTGCTTACTGGGGAAACTGATATTCCCCTTTACTTGTTTCATCTCAAATTTGTTGCCAAAATTGTCATAAAAAATGTTATTTCAACAGTGGTAGATTTCTGGATACTCATGACGGACTACGATAACTTTGCCGTGGGTTATGCCTGCGAAAGCAGGGGAACTACACAACGAAATGGTAAGTGGCGATAACATAGTTACAATTATTTTAAACAACGTAACAATAATAGGATCAGAACAAGATGTCGCGCCTTTCTACACTAATTTCTGCAGCTATACTGTTTTTCAAAACACAACAATGTATTGCTTACAACTATTCTTTGAAGGAAGAAATAGGACGGTGCTTAGCTAATACATGAAGACATGCGATGTTCCGATATATATCGAAGAAAATCAAAGTGTAACTTAATTAATTAAAATATATTAGTTGCAACACAATACTGGTTAGCTAATTCCTGCTTAGCTATGCAGCTGGCCTAAATGGCTCCAGGACAATCATTCTCACAGAAGACTTACCATTCAAGCATCTTTGACCATAGATATCAAATTTCAGTATACCTGTGGCAGTTGGGCAGAGAGACGTCATATCCCACGGAGATGATGGAAGCGCTGGTAAATACGACGATCAGTAATCTGCTGGGCATTGATACATCAGACTTGCGCAAGATCGACCATTCCGACAGCGCTTGTTACATCTTACCGGATATCCCTAGCAACCAAGCCGTGATACTCCCTGGGCAGTGCAATTCAAATATAAAAGTTGTACAAAATTTCAACGAAACAAGGGTGAGTAACAAATATACGATAATTTAAATGCAGATAAACAAGCAAAGAGGTGAATTCGAGCTTTTCACCTCATAGTCACAAATTGCTTTCTATACCATACGCATAAAGGCGCTCTATACGATTTACATATAAACTAGAAGAGTTGGAAATCGAGAGACTGTATTTAGTAAAAAGCATTCGGGAAAACGTTCAGTAGACGTTGATGATTATGATGACGGACTTTGACACAAACTGTTATAACACCAGTACAATTACAATAAATTTTTTTGATAATAATGATATAAAAATACCACGGTTACTGGAAAGGATGAAACTTAACTCAAAACGATGATTACAATATTTTGCAGTGTTAAACGTTTGCCTATATAAATGTTGTGATAGGATGATATACATCCTATCACAACATTGATATAGGCAAACGTTTAACTTAGTATCAAATGAAAGTATAGCTAGTCTCGATCCTTCGAGCAAGAAAAAAAGTGACCAAACACTAAAGCACTTTTCAATAAAGTCGAAAGGTACCTTAGCTGTATTCTCGATAAACCTGCGCGAAATTGTAATTCGACTAAGGTATCAAATGGAAGACTCACAAAGACTAAAACGAAATACAACAATGTTTATGATTTCAGAATTTCCGATTCTTAAACATTACATATCATATAAAATACCTGTAGAAATAATAAACACTGTTGTGTATTGATCTTAGCGTTCTAGTAGTCTAGACATACTAGGATACCTTCAATAAGGCAGGCCAACGATTTGGTGAAGGTCACAAGGAAGACCAGAATTCTGGGGCGTAGAATCGAATTGAGCGGAGATCTTCAGGGTAGACTTATGTCGTATCACAGAAAACTTCCATCGTTTGTTGATGATGAGCTTAAGGACATACTTATAAGAAAATCAAGACATAATTCAAAATGACACTAAGCAAAACGAGAGTTGTATTCAGATGGACAGGTTTCCGTATAGTAAATATTACTACACATAAAAAAAAATTAAATATGTTTAAATTCCTGAACTTATCTTCTCGGTCCAATAAAAAGTTTAATTTATTATTCGATAATAATGTTAATTTTCTTTAGCAACATTAAAAAAAATATTCAAATCAATGATAAGACAAAGTGCTCTCGGTTTTATTTGATTGAATGTAGGAATAAATAAATTTGGTATAGAAACCTCAAAGCCCACAAAATTGATAAAATCGCAGAAAAAAAGAACTTAAACTTTAAATTATATGAACTCTCACTAAAACTATATACCTTGTTACAGTTTGGAGGAACGTGGCACGAAATATCTAGATACTATACGGAGAACGAAGGAGGAACATGTAACAGAGCTCAGTACACTTTAGCTGACGGTGGAGTCAACGTCCTAAACAGTCAGGTGGTAGGCCAAAGGCTGCAGACAATCAGCGGCAGAGCGGTGCGGGCCAGCACCGATGGTTCTGCCAAACTTACGGTCTCATTGGAAGTTACACCAAACAGTACGTAATGAATTCTTTATTATATAAACACCTTTGCTTAAGGAGAAGAACAGTACAATCCACACGATCATTGGCTGCGGAGAGTACAAGAAGAAAGGAAGATTGTTTACGTCATCTTTATTACTTTTTTTCATTTGTACTCTTCGCCAACAGTCAATGTTAGTGGCCTGATGTCTGATATAATTCCGGATTGCACTGTTGAATATCTAAGAATGTTTGCTTCATTTATCAAAAAAGCTAAACTTTGTATATCGTGGAAGGCAATGGAGGAAAACTGTCCTCGATCTATGGAATTACATTAATATCTCCCACCTTTTAATGTTGGGAAAAACTATTATTTTATGACTAAGGTGAAATATTTACTCGCTGCTAAAAATATACTAGTTGATAGTCAATCGTAAATCTGTTCATTGATCCACACGACCTTGTGTGTTATAAGCACCACTTGAAAATTAAGGAAGGTGTGGTTAGCATTGATAATTGCTGTATATTACAAGTACTCTTTGATAACAAAATTATCTACTTTTCTAACGCTTTTACCGACAAATTAACAAAGGCTTCATAATCTACATATAGTTTTATACTTGAAATGAACTGAACGCTTGTAATCCAAATAACAGCTATAGATTTAATAGGTAACTGCTCAATTTGAAGATAAAACAAAAAATATATGATCGAATGAAAAACGAGTTCAACTTTTCAGCTCTTATAGCTTATCAGATTCCTTATATCATGATACCCAAATTTTATTTGTTAAACTGCATTACTTATTTGTTTATCATAGATGATATCTGATAATAAAATTTAAGTATGTAAAACAAAACTCCATTAAAATAAAATAATCGCTCTAAATAAAGGGCAGGATTCATTGCAGTTGTTGATTGTTGTTAAAACTTTGTTTTCTTTTGTGATTTTGCGAATGTTTACATATTTTAAATTAATTATTATTATTTATCTCCTTCTTCATCACCTGCTCTACTTGCTATGCTACAATATTCTTTTCTTGTTTCACAGATTTTTCTAGTTCCGAACTGTGGATTATTGGAACTGACTATGAAAATTATGCCATCTCTTACAATTGTATTAATCTCGCCAATAATCAAAGAAGAGGTAAAGACATTGCATATATATTATATTTTCTCCTCTACAAAACTCTCACTATGAATAAATTCAAAAAATATATATCTACTCTATTTATCTTCACCTATTTCTTTCACTGTGCAGTAATTTGCAAGTAGTGCTGTGTATGGGTTGAAGGACCTTAGATTTCGGTGCAATGTGATACAGTGTAAATATTCCAACTAGCGACACATTCTTATGGAAAGGCGCACCAGGAAGGTAAAGTCTGAAGAACGAAAGCTGGTTAGTGATAGATGTAATACTGGTAGACTCCTCAAAACAGTGGATGTAAGATTTAGTCAATGTTGCGGTAAGCCGTTGGATACAGA
Organism: Trogonoptera brookiana; assembly: GCA_018247935.1. Taxonomy (NCBI): domain Eukaryota; kingdom Metazoa; phylum Arthropoda; class Insecta; order Lepidoptera; family Papilionidae; genus Trogonoptera; species Trogonoptera brookiana. The sequence continues at coordinate 9,473 of DWHS01000053.1, forward strand.
CAGCGAAATTAGGTGCAGTGTGAACGTCCTTTAACCCAAACCCTTGTACAGTCGTATCACCTAAATTCAGATGTACATCTTTTACGACTCGTCGCTTTAGTAATTTACAAATATTATTCAATGGATGGGGTTCTCGTGTGTTCGCTGTAACAAACTACTTATCTAAGCCAAGTTAACATTTTACCGTTATTAAATATATGATTTAACTTTATACTTTCTCAGTTCACAGTTGGATACTCAGCAGGACTAGGCAGCTGTCCGGTGCCCCACAAAATGCCGTGAACGAATTGATCAGGTCTGAAATCGACTTAAACACGAAATACTATCAGCCAAACGATCAATCAGATGTTGGTTGCTTCTATTTTCCTGATCTGGTAATCGGACAGCCAGTGGTCTTCCGTGGGCAATGCGATATGAATATTCCAACCGTTCAAAATTTCGATCCTGTTAGGGTAAGATATTTATTTTTGATATTAAAGATTTAAAGTTCGCTAAGGTCTTCGACGCATGCATGGTTGGTCTATTTAAGTACATGAAAAGCTGAAAATAACTTTTGCGCCGGTATGTTTTTACTTAAATTTTTATACAGGCTGGATCTGAGGAACCTTGGGTTCGATACCCACTGTGTTTAAGCTTCGAATAAAGGAAAACCGACATATACCAAGAATAACAGCTTTAGTGGGAAAGAGAGCCAGTGTGGTGAATGAATGGCTTTGATTATCTCTTTGTGGGAAGTCCTTGAGGGCTTATAGTAGACATATTAAGAAGGCTGTTTATTTATTTATGTATACGGGTACAACAGATCCAATTGAAGAATATTTTTATTTTTAATTGAAATTTTAAGATACGAGTGTGATTTAACATGTTTTTAGTACGTGGGTTTGTGGCACGATATAGAATCGTATCCATCGACGTACCAACAAGGCACATGCAACAACGCGCTGTACACACTGGACAGTGGAAACGTACTCGTTTATAATACACAAGTAATCGACAGGAGATTGGATACAATCAATGGTGTAGCTGTACTGGCATCAAATGACGGGAATGCTAAACTTCGTGTAACATTTCCTGTTGCGGGAACCAATGGTGAGTTAATAAGTCAATTTAAATAAAAACTCTTTGAAATAAACCCAAAACATAAAAATATCAACCTACTCTAAGCAAATAGCAAAAAAGTGATTAGATAATCACCACTTTTTTGCTATTGAAGATTTAAACGCCGGAATTGTTTTATTTTATTACATCTAATATTTGGACAAATTTTGAATAAAAAATTATTTAATCAAAACTCAGATGTATCTATCAAAGCAATACAAATATATAAAGAGACACATAATGCTAACTGTGAGGAATTAAGTATTTGATTACCACAACCACTCTATGAAGAATGTAATGATTGAGGAGAATACTGTTCATATAAAAATCGTAATTAAAATACGAATAAAGAAGTAAAACTTTAGTATTTATTTGGAACCATAATCTGTACTTATGTATATAATTTCTTATAGAAAAAGTTACGACCGATTACTGGGTTTTGGCGACGGACTATTCAAGCTATTCCCTAGTGTATACATGCACGAATATTAACAGTGAAGAAAGAGAAGGTAAGAACTGTTAATTTTTTGAGTTAGTACTATTGACAACCTCTCTTCTTAATCAGATTCAGGGCTCTCTTAAATTCACAACACTCCGAATCTAAATCAAGATTTGCTCAATTATTCTTTTTGACACATTGATTAAGAATTCCCAAATTATTGTTTTTGACAATTGTTAAAACTATTCCCTCGTGAAAGGAGATTGACTAAACGGTAATTGCTTTAAAATAGGAAGAAAAAATAAAGAAAGTAAAGGTCGAATTTTAATATTTTGACGGACTCCACCAAGAGACCTCTTATTGTGAAATCCCTGAATTTTTACATCTCAAACCTCAATTAATCTTCCTACTGTAATCTAGATGTAATTGTGTAGTATAATATAATAAATAATAAATGAACAACAAAAGTAAAATCATCAGCTGATGATAATTGATGAGAGTAGGAATAAATGAAATTAAAAATAGGAAGTATAAACAAGAAAGTTAACTGTATTAGAATAGTAGCAAGACATATAAAATTAAATATTTATAAGAGTGAAGCTCTCCGATACTCTATGTCAAGACTTTTGTGGAAAAGTTAATGGTAGTTTAGCAGGAAATACTCTTCTGTAGAAAACAAATAAGAACAAAATTATTAGGATCAAAAGACTTAATATTCGTAACCATAGTCACAAAAATAAAAGGTTAAGGAATACAAACGGGTAATTTACCCAGCAATGGAGCTTTATGTTATAAAAAACTAAGGCAACTTCCGAATTTATTATAGTAAAGTATCAAAGTACGTATTTTTGTGTCTAGTCTACGCTTGGAAATTGAGCAGAACGAAACAGTTAACAACAGCTGGCAACAACGCGATCAACGCAATCGTTAATAACATAGCAATATTGGATCAGAGATACTTCTTGACGAGAGATCAGAGTACTTCGGCGTGTTTCTATTTGCCCGAGCCACAGGAGAACTTGCCCGTCGTGTTCCCTGGACAGTGCGATGAGAATGTTCCGACTGTTAATAACTTCAATATGCAGCAGGTATTCACTACTTCATACATTCAGCTGTTAATCTATATATAGGAGATATCCAGAGATTCATTATCTCATCACGAGATCTCTGTAACTATAAAACGTAAACACTCAAAATTTAGTAGAGGTATTTGCCTCTGCTGTGTAGAGCTCAACTAAGAATAGATTTTACAAAATTCCATCCCCGAAGGGAATTGCGGGAGTTATATGACGGTCAGCAAAGCGAGCTGTTCCCCAAATACTTTCAGTGGTGGTAGGTCTCTGTTGCCGGAGATCGTCTAGGTAGGTACCACCGCAGCTCCTACTTCTGCCGCCAAAACATTACTATTTTCCGGTTTGAAGGGAATTGTGGCTAGTGAAAATACTGGGGC
>DWHS01000054.1:0-12451 GCA_018247935.1 Trogonoptera brookiana
GTATAAATTTTTAAATTGTATTGTAAACCAATTGTGTTATATAAATAAATGGCTTCTTTTTGTTAGAACTAATGTATTTTTTAATAATGCTCATCATCGTTAATTACGTATGCTAACCTGCTTCTCGACCTTTTAGGAGAGCGACGATCTTCGTCGGAAGAGTTGGAGGAGCGTCTCCGTGGCGAGGGTGGCGAGCGCGGCCGCCGGCCCGAGGGCGACGGCGGTTTGATGCGCGTCACAAACTGTTCCGGCCGTCCGTCACCAACCGACACGGGTGTTTCGCCTTCCTGCGCCAATCGGAATGAACCGAATTTGTCTAGCACTATATTGCCTTTGCGTACCTGCGAAAATAGATTGAAAGTTCCTGATAGTATCTTTAGTCAAATAGCATTTGAAAAGTAATTACTCCACTTGAGTCACCTTGAGTTTACACACGATTAATGATTATCTGTTTACAATTCCTTGCATGGGATGACTGCCAGATTAATGATATTAAATCAGTTTACATATAATATTGTAGTATACCCGTAGTAGATTTTTAAATTAATTTGGTGAAACAATGCAGTAAAAACTGACAAAACATTGAGAGTTCTGCTATTGTATAGTATGGTGGTGCGTTGGTTGTACCGGGGGGTGCGAATGGTGCTGGTGGTGGTTTGGCTCGGTGCCGGGGGGGTCCGGCTCGCGGGACTTGCTCGGCGGCGGCGCGCTCGGCAGCGGCGGCGGTTCTTTCATTGCCATCGCGCGACGCACAGACACGTTCTTGTCTCCGCTGGACGGAGACGGCTGTGGATAAAGAAAAATTAAGATACCTATCTACATTTAGTCCTCAAAGTGTAAGCGTAATCTTTCGACGACTTTCCCTACTATCTAGCAATTAGTTAAATTATCCAAACAATTGTAATTTAAACTTCCTTAGCCCACGGATTCGGATCTGTGGGCCCTGTGTCCGATGGAGCCGTAAAAGTTCGTAAGACCTAACAGTGTTGACTTCATAAAAAAAAAAATAAACTGAGCACTAAATGTAGTAAGTGTTTATTTTAAAATTGATTTACCTTATTTGGTTCTTGTGAATCATCAGAACTGTCTTCAAACGCGTAGCGCTCTTTATAGCCCTTTTGTACAGGTGTGTCTTTCTTCTTAACCCTACTGAAAAAAGCAACTTGTACATGGTTGTTTGAAGATATAAACCAAATGTTGTCTTTGTATTTTCAAGAAGTATAGTGATAAGGGTCTTGACACAATTTATCGTCTTAACATTACGTAAACTAAACTATACTAACGTTTCTTTAACGGCATTCATAGACATCTTCCACTTAGGTTTCTCTAGTGGAGGCGGCGGCGCTTGGTCAATGGGGCTCACGGAGGCGCGTCCGTCTCGCTTGCCTAATACTTCTTTTTCAACCATGACGTGGTATGCGTTTAACTTGGACTCCAACTCTTCCAATCCTGGCATATCATCTAGCAACCTAAACATAATGTTTAATTATTGTATGACCATTAACACAATATTTATTTTTATGTTGGCATATATATTTTCGGCAGACTGCAGAGGATAAACATTTAAATTGGTACTATAATCAGACAAATATTAAACAAGTACCTTTTATCACTGTGTTTTCTTTCATATTCTCCATCGGAACTGAGGTCCCTCTTAGATTTTCCTTTCAATTCTTTCCTGTAATTTTCGTAATTTAATTCACTTATGTGATAGTATTAATTGCACAAATGTTCAAATTTATCACAGTGAAAGATGAAAGAATAAATATTTAAAGAACTAAAATATAATAGATAAAACTTCATTAAAAATAATATGATGGTTCTGTTTTATCTTAAAAACTTGGAAGTTATTTGAAGAGATGAGCATACCATATAATATATTCACAGAATATTTATTTCAGTTTAAAAACTTTAATGCCATGCCAGTAATGCAAGATAATTATCATTAACCATAAAAAAATGCCATTTGACACAATTTCAATTTGAAATTGTCAAGTATACTTTTCAAGGATTCAAAAATCATGTATTGATAAAGATATGTACAAAAATACCTTATAGCATCTCTTAGCTTCTTGTCACCAATACTCTCCAAGTCCCGCAAGTGGTAGTCAGAGTTATTGGCCGCGGTGCGCGCTAGCTTCGCTTTTCTCTTATCTTCTTTTTCTTGTTCTTTGCGCTTCCTCTTAGACTCCTTTTTCTTTTTCCTATGGGAACATTGTTTATATTTCCATTTAATTCCGAAGAATAAAGTATTATAACTTAACCATTATGTGACTAAATAGATACAAATAAGAGAACTTTGAAAAAGCTTAATTCACTATTTGTCAATGAACTTAATCACTTAATTGCTTCCAAAACCATGTTAATAGAAATCTCTCACCAACCGGAAAATAATTTAAAGCAGATTTAGAAATAATGTAAATTTAAAAGTGAACTTAAAAAAAAATATCTACAAAGAGGTATGATTAAACGCAATATAGTGGTTAACACATTGTGGGCAAGGCATTGATGAAAGTAAAAAAAATGTGTAAACATTACTTGTCCTTCTTCTTTTTCTTTTTCTTGTCATGATCAGCTCCCGGTTGTGGCTGCTGGCCCAGTTCTTGCATCTTGCGGTTCCGTTTGTATTGAGCAGTCTCTTCAAGGAAGTTACGCACTTTGTCTTCATAGTCAGAATCTTCTTTAGTCATTTCAAGGAACTTGCGAACCTAATTTATACATAGAAGTGCTATATAAATGATGGATTACATCAGTATTGCGACATTAGAAACATTCATGGTACAAATATTGAAATGTAAAAAATCTGAAGGATATGTGTGTCATATTAGGAGGAAGAAAAGATTTTATAATTTTTTATAAGAAAATATTTCTTAGATATTTAAAAAAGTTATGTTTTTAATACTGACTTTCATTTCATAATCAATGTCGGCTTGAGAACGCATCGGCACATTGCTTGGTTCTTCAACAGGCGGTGGTGGTGGTTGATATCCATAGGGGTGGTTGAACTGTGAGTTGTGGGTACGGGAGGCTGAGTCAGCGTCTCCAAGTATCGCCATGCGCTTGCTAAGCGGCGACAGGGAGCGTTGCCGTTTACTGGTCGACTGCGACCGACGCTTCTTCTTACGATTGGGTCCTTCAGAATCTGTAAGAAACAATAATAGTTGTCATGTATTATGAAGAGCAAGCTTCTAAAATTGGACTATACTAAAGATCAATGAAAAAAAAATCACAATCAATTAATAATCAAAACAATTTTGACACATACTATACTACACAGTTGTGAAACTCCCTTACCACTAGAATCAGAAGAAGATGAGGAAGATTCTGATGAGGAACTTGAACTTGAGGAATCACTTGATGATGATGATGAACTGCTAGATCTTTTTTTCTTCCCTTTTCCTCGCTTTTTCTTTTTCTTCTTATCTTTTTTCTCTGTAAGATTCAGCAACTGTTTCAATGTTTCTTTCATCTCAAAAGATTTTGCCCCTGTTAGTCCTGGCAACAATAGCTCTGCTGGTTCAATCAATGGTTTTGTAGTAGAAGTCTTGCTCTTAAGGAAATCGAGAGAGTTTTGAGCTTCTTCATGAAATGGTATGATGGCTAAACAGTCTTCGTAAGCTTTTTGTGCTTCTGTTATTTTATTTTCATCTTCATAGCTACGCCCTAAAGCTACTAAAGTCTCTCCCAAGTACTTTCGAGCATTAGCATGATTTGGATTTAATTTTAATGAAGTCTCAAAATCTTCAATGGCTTTTTTAAATGTTCCACTATTTGCATATAAAGCTCCTCTGGCAACAAGTCCTTCAACATTTCTTGGATCTATACTAAGAGCTTTATTGAGACATTGAAATGCTTCTGAATGTCTTCCAGCTTTGAAGTGTTCTATGCCTTCTGCAACTGAACGGAATGCCCACTTGCTTGCTTGAGCTTGACGTAGTTCATCTGCATATTCGGAAGTTTGGAATCCGCCCCTATTTTAAATAAACATTTTAAATTAATTTTCAAGATAAAATATACAACATAAAAATACACACGACATTACAATTTGAAGAGCTAAGATTACCTTAGAGAAGCAAAATTTGTGCAATGCATATTAGCAATCCCAAGAAGTTCAGAGAGATATTGGACGCAGTTAGGGTTATTGAAGCCAGGGCTCTTCTCTAAAATGGCTTCATAGCTTTCCCCTTTCATATCCAATGTTTTCCTGTATAAAAGGATACTAATCAATACATTATTTAAGGAAACACATTTTCCTTTGGTTATGTTACAAAGTCAATGATACTTAAAAACAAAAAAATATGGTTAAAATTGACTTTTGTTTTATTTTCAACATTATTATCCTAACTGTCTGCTTAATGTCACACGAACATAATCCTCACCTGTTCCCATGAAGCTGTTCTAAAAATGTTATTTTATTGGTATATTATTCTTTCACACAAAATAGTACATCATAGATTAGGTGATGCCGCCTCAAGATGTGATATTAATATTACCAAAATTGTCTCAGCTACAGTCACAATTGAATGTGGTGGGTGTGACAAACAGGTATTTGGGATCGTTGCTAAACCTAGAAAAAAACACCCTAAAATATTGACAAACAGTGTTCCTTAACAGCCCAGTACTTTTCAGAACACCTATGCGAACCAACAACACCTTGCGCCGCTACTTTGTTATTCTTTGGGAGCCACACATTGGCTAAACATATAAGTGCTGTGACTAGTCCATTTTATTATAAATAAATTACTCCGACATCCAATAAAGGTTCATTACATTAAAGTCCAATCAATTGTTTCAGATAATTGCTGGAATATTAAATATTAACTTTAATATTGAATTACACGAATTCCAGAATGCACTAGTGAACCCTATAGAAATGTACTGACCTTTTCCTTTTAGTAAAAAAAATGTGTAATGGTCAAATTCACTTAATATTGGTATAAAATCCTTGTGAAATTGAAATAAAATCTTCTAAAAAGACAGTAATATCCTTCAGGATTCCAGGTATAATAATAAAACTGTCAACTTATAGCAATGTTATGCATATTATTTTGCAAACTTGAGTAAGCAGTGTAAACTGTACTGAAATGTGATCAAAAACCAGTGATACAAATATTGATAAATAAATACTCTTCACTTTGAACTGTGTGGCAATTATCAGTGAGACAAAACAGTTGACATCACACAGAATAATCCTTTTAATGTTCTACAAAAGCAGAGGTATTATTACACTTCATAACAAAGATAATCCAAGTACAAGCCCATTTTGTGTTCATTATATGCCATTATTCCATTGGACTGTTGATTTTTAATTCTTTGCAAGATTATTCTTTACTTGACATCAATGCTTTTGATTTTGTTGTATCATTGTTGTATACATATTGCGGATACCACTGATTTTATAGATTCACCATCTTCACAAAAACAAAAACATACAAAATCTACACATACAATATGTTATAAATAAACAGCCGTGACAGTTCTGTAAATATAAAATAAAATAATATAGTTTAATTGACGGTACTAGTTTTGTTACATACTTGTATATAAGAGGAAAGTCGTCAGTGCTGAGTAGTCCAAGGGGTGGTTTTGGAGGTGGGTCTTCGGGGCCACGTGTAACTCCTTTCATGCCGCACACCATTTTGTCTGTGTCTGGAATTACTTCTATAACTTCGCAGCAAACTGTGTCATTCATCAGGTAGTTTCTTGAAACATTTTTCTTGTCCACAGCTGGTATGATATTTGCTACAGGTAGGAAGGCCTGACAAATAAGACATTAAATTAGTAATATTTTACGAGTTTCTTCTATTTCTACTTGCTTTTATACAATTGGTGTAATACCTTCACATTGATATCTGCAACAAATCTAGATGTAGGACCCGAAGTACATAACACCTTAAGCATCATTCCGGATTGAGTTCTGTTGATGACTGCTCCTATTATGAGTTCTCCGGTCTTGACATTCTAAAAATAAGAGTCAGAATAAAGCATATGCATATAACATTTAAAATGAATGCACGTACCTATTTATTATATTCAGTTCTTAGTGCTTCAACAAAGAATAAACTGTAACACTAATTCATAGTGCAATAAAGAATTATGTGGTTATTTATAAGCATGTGGTTGGAGTGTAATGTATTGCTAATAATCTATATTATTGATTTGATTTTAAAAACATATGAAATTATTAAATTTAATATAATTAAAAAAAAACTAAAGAATTGGCATGATATTAACTAAAGCCGCAAGAAACCAATGTTCCTAAAAGGTACACTTACTTCAAAAAAATGTCGTAACCGTGCAGATTTATCAACATTTAAAAATGTTTCAAAAGGAGGCATCAAAGCATACATATCTGTAACAAACAAATTATAGGTTATTTACAGTTTTTAGTAATTAAAATAAACCTATAGATGTTCATTGACTGTTTTTAAAGACAAGGTTAGTTATCTTTTTGTAAGGATAAGCATTTTATAAATTATGGGCTTAGAAGTAACAAAATGAAAAAAAAATGTTTTATTCAATATATTCTTTGGGCAAGTATTCTTTTCTGTTTTCCTTTGGAAATTTTTATAAAAAAATTCATACTTACTATCTTCTGGTGTAGTAGCATCAACTCCTAAGCAGGAAGATGATGGAGCTTCCTCTAATAAAGTTGCATCGAATAACGCGTTTGCTTCTTTAGCGATGAATTGATGAAGTTTTAAACGTTTGCTACGGTCTTGGAAAGTAAGATGTTTATGTCTTGATTGGTATACGGCGAAATCTAAACCACCCACTCCAATCTTCGATAAATCGTCTTCCCCACGCTCGGATTCCCAAGTTTTTTGCAATTGTTGTCCATGGTAATTAATGGATTGCGCCACCAAGGTGGCATCTAAAGGCGCTTCCATGTTATACTGCAAATATAGTAAATTTATATTAAAAGGTGGTCGTAAGTAAGGTGGCTTGCACATTCAGATTATGTCGACGCCATTTTGTTTAAAGAGCTTTCGAAGCATTATTCTAAAATTGTTACGTAACATATAACTATGAAAATTTTAGATGAAACTTACCGTTATTAGAAACTTTATTTGTCAAACCAAAAAAAAACTCTTTATTTTGTATTAGACATATTATTTTTCAATAAAATATGTAGCACACTGTCTTAACACACAACAAGATGGCGACGAAATGAGTACGATAGTGTTCCAAGTTGAAAAAAAAAATTACTGTCTATTGAATAAGTACTTTTATACGTAGCACTAAAATAAAAAGAGTTTTTAAATGTACTAGCTAAAAAGTATAAAATTAAGTTTTAAACAATATTATCTTTTTAAATAATTAAACCAAGATATATTTACTAAATAATAAATAACGATTTTTTTCATTATTTTCAAAATTTCTTTTGCAATTTTCAATCATTTTTTTTTGTGTTTTGTACAAAAATACATAATGTTTTAAAATAATAACTATGTTTGTTATATTTATTAATAAATAATCTTGGCCAAGACAACGTTTGCATAATGCCAGGTAGTTAAAATAATAGTAAACTGTATGTCTCATTAATAATTAGTTAGTTATAAGATTTTAAAAAAATAAATTGAACATTTTTGTCTATTTTTTGATATTTTTACTTGTTTGTGAAGTCTCCTTAAAATATAATAGATTATTGTATAATAAAGTTTAATATAATATACAAAAACGTTGATAAATAATTTTATAACGTAGTACATTTTTAATATATTGTTTTATTATATTAAAGATATAAAACTATCAAATGTCTTTGGAGCGCGTTAAAAGCATGTATTATAGTTGAGAGTATAGGGAGTGAGTCAAAGGGCCGACGTTTGAAATGCGTCTTAAAGAGCACCTATCGCACCTATCGCACCTTCCGCGCCCGCGGCTGACAATTTTCAGCCAACTTATCCACCTGTAATTGGTGTTACGTTACACTCACCGAGCGTACTGCATCCGGCGGCATCTCACCCCTTTCCGGTGACACAAGAATTCTAACCGAGCACAGTTGGAATGAAACGTTGGCGCGCCGGGATCGTTAGGGCCGCGTTTTCATCAATTTTTCATTAAGATACCGGTAAAAACACGCCCGGGCCGCACGTTTGTATACGAGCCGGAGAGCATCACACACGTCCGCGCGCCGCGAGCTCGCGAAATCAACTAGGGAATAAGGAGCCTCGAACCCGAACGTGGCCAGACAGAGATGTATAATATTTGCGCGAGCGAGACGGAAGGTGCGGAGGTGCGCAGGAAAGAATTAGATGTTTATTGTGGGCAACGTGTAACAGGATAACGCGCGTTGTGCGTAAGAGCTTCGTCGTTACGCTGCCGTTGTAAATATTGTGTTTCAGGTTCGAATATGTTTACTCAACACTGGATCCCGACATGGTCGGGCAAAGAGGTCGCTATTTATTCTCCTTTTATAAAATAAATATTAACTGGAAATCACAAAGGGACACCGTTTGTAAAATATTGAATAAATTTGTTTACGCTTTTAATCAACGTTGAAACAGCCATTACTTCTTATCGTTTATATGTAGTCTGTGTTGCGATATGGAATTTGTTGCACAAAAATATATTCCAGCAATGCTTGGACTCGAACATTTAATTTTAAATATGTATACTTATGTTATATATTATTCATAAAGATTGTAATAATAACCGAAGTAAATGATCCGGATAGTTTTCTAATCTTGTATCTATATAAAAATTTATAGGTATTAGTTGATAATATATCGAAATATATTCCCTTATAGAATTAAAATGTTATAAACTTAGGTTATATAAAGCAAAAATTAACAATTAGACTAGCACTACAAATTATTATAGCAATAAACTTATTCTTTATCGAATATAGAGTTTAGTATAACATTTGAGATTTACACGTTATTTAGATTTTTTATTATAGTATTTGTTACATTTATATTTCCGGTATCAGGTTAAATAAGAGGAGTTCATTTAAAATAAAAAACCTCATGATTTTTATATTCAGTTACATTTGAATATACTGTAAACCGATCTGATCTTTAAAGAAACTGATAGCTTCGTAAAAAATATACTCTGCAGTTATATTTAAGTTGAGGTCTTCTGCCGCAAGTTAGAAATATGACTTTGCACAAGTATGAAAGTATTTTTATACAAAGTAACGTAGAAAACTGCAAGGGGAGGAAGTAATATAAAATTGTGAATAGTAGAACATTCTAGAGGAGAAGTAGTTGTAATGATAGTTATAACACGTCAAACGTCATTTAACCATCAATCCACATCACCGTGAATTGATGGTTAAATGACAAGAATACCCGAAAAAGTTTATGGTGAAATAAATGTTTGATAACGGAAGTGTTGTAAATATTAAATATTTCACTTATAAAGTTACTTCATATTTAGGAAAGGATATTTGATCGGCAGAATTGTGGGAAAATTTCCAATATCTAAAACATTGGGATATTGACGTTGAGTCTTATTCTAAATCTACCTTCGTAAGCGTAAACGTCTGAAAGAGAATCATATCTATCATACAGAGGAGGATGTTGGAAGAATATATAATAAACTTCCTAAACGATCAGGATTATGAAATTGGATAAAGAATTACATTAAAATGTTGTCAATGGAATACTTTTTAATTTTTTTGGTTGTTTAACATTTATTTGATTACAAATAGTAGTGTTCATAAGAAACTTGTACAAGTTGTGTTAGTTTTATTAAAATAACTTAAATTGAAGTATACTAGGAGAGTTTAAGGTTGTAATAAGAGAGTAGATTTAAACTTAAAGTTCTGCAGCAATCATACAAAATTATTACAGATTAGCCGATCGTTTAGTTATAACAATGATGTTAGAATGATCGTTACAATTCCGGCATAATTTACTGACTTAAATTGAGAGTAATTTTAAAAGGTGTCAGTTAAAAAAAAATGACTAGATCGTAGGCGAACTCAGCAGTTGTATAATGGGCAGTAAATTAACTCGGGTCGAAAATCGTCAGGGCGGAATGCATAAAATAAATAGAAGAGACGGCCGGGGCGTTTGTTCCCATCTAATTGGACACCGAATTCATTGTTTGATGATCGTTTTCATAACGCAGCCTCCGCTCAAACGAAGGGGACCGTGCAATAATCGCAAAGTTTATTATTTTTAACAGAATAATACATTCGTTGAATATACACTCTTATAATATTGTACGATGTCTTTTTAGTAACTAGGTAGAATGAAAATTTATCATACTGTTAAGCTCTGTTAAGGATATTCAAAGAAATAGCCTCACCGCTTTAAAACATGAAAAGGTAATCACTGTTACTCTCGTAATTTCGTTAACTACAAGGTACATAACTTGCTGGTAAGTGCTAGTAACTAAACAAATAGTATCATTATCTAATAATATGTAATAACTATTACAAGGTTATATCTTTTTCTCATGCTTTAGCATTATTCTCAAAAATCTCTTTCGCTTCTTTCATGTTTTCCTGTATTCCTTTTAAAGCTCTACTTCTATATAAATAACGACTTTCAAATTGTTGGTTTCCTTAATCTCTCAATGGTATCCTTGTCTTTGATTACATATGGAAAGGTCCTACTGCTGGCGAAGCAGCCTCCAGGGTATAGAACCAATTAACAAACGGTGTAATCACGATCATTGATCATCCTAAAATATATATACCTCACGAGTAAATGTTATAGGCGCGAATCAATTTTCTATAATAATGTCTAGTATTTGCGGCGCCCATGGGAAATCAATAAGGAGAGGAATTCCCCCCAAGTTTCCACTTCAATTACGTATGCAATGTATAATGTTCAGATGCAAACATCGCATCAATATGGATTAAATAGCTCCAAACATTAAATGGGTCCTGTTTGTAACAAGTTAGTAATACAATAAAGCGTAGATATAACAAATAAAGTTAAAACATTAGTTTGATTTAACGCAGCTTCCGCACTCCTAAATATACATTGGAAAGATTTACAACAGCAATCAAATGACACAGGAGCACCTAACTGTGGGCCACCCAAATTCATACATATTAATATAAGAAACGTAAACGTGCCCGGAGTTTTTATTGCGCGAATAAAACAGAGTAGGCCACAATGAAAACGAAATGGACCGTGTGATCCTCGACCTTTTCAACGGTTATTCTACATTTGACCCCTTCTACGATTATTACAACATTACCAAATTTACAGTAAAATTAAATATACTCTACTTGTCACCAGAAATATAAACTAGTGGTAGATCACTGTTGCCGGAGACCGTCTAGGTAGGTATCACCGCAGCTCCTACTTCTACCGCCAAATAGTATTGTGTAAACATTACTGTGTTCTGGTTTGAAGGGAGTTATAGCTAGTGGAATTACTGGGATAATGAGACTTAATATCTTATGTCTCGAGGCGATGAGTGTACCATCCTAGCTCCACGTTGTTATGGGCAGGCGTATTACTTACCATCAGGTGAACGTCCCGCTCGTCTCGTCACTTCATCGAATAAAAAAATGTTATAGTCTCTGTTATATACCGTCTAGGTAGATACCACCGCAGCTCGCATTTCCGGCTTGAAGGGCGTTGTAACTAGTGAAGTTACTAATAACGATATATAACATCTGATGACTCAAAGCGAGGAGCATAACGTGGTGCTGTATATCATCCTATCTAGCGTCACATTGTTATAAGCAAGCGTATAGATGAGAGAGACATTAAATACCTTCGAACTAAATAAGGATATTAAACTAGAGTATGTAAGTGCAAGTATAGTAACGATAATATAATATACTTACTCCTCCGTCGCAGCTATCGCCGTCTCTTTCGCACTGTTTCTTGCTTGGAACTCTCGTAGGTCATTACCCACATTACAGCTGATAATCTCCTGTATATATTAGTGTTCTGAATATATATTTATGAAATATATCTTAGAACGGAAAGCTGTAGTTTTGAAAGATATCCACTCACCAAAAAAGAGGATCCTTTTTTATTTGACTCAAGTGATATGCCTCCCCATAACAACGTGGCGCTAGTTAGCATGATACAGCACCACATAATGTTCGTCGCCTTGAGACACAGGATCTTAAGTCTCATTACCTAAATAATTTCACTAGCTACAACGCCCTTCAAGCCGGAATACAATAATCTTTGCACAATACTGTTTGGAAGTAGAAGTAGGAGCTGCGGTGGTACTTAGACGGTTTCCCGCAACAGTGACCTATCAACATATTATTCTCTATTTCTTTTATTATTAAAGGGCTATTGGTAGTTTAAAAAGTATATAGGAATTATATGATCCCGAAAATCTAAATATTCAATTTACCATGAAATTACGGTTGAAATCAAATTAAATGTTGGCTCATTTAATTTCATTTGATTCTTAACGATCGTGAAGGTATTGAGGAGGTTCAATTGTAAATTTCCCTTTATAGGTTTTTTGTAATCAAAATTAAATGACTACAGTTCTGTACAATACAGTGTAGTTATGT
>DWHS01000055.1:0-12444 GCA_018247935.1 Trogonoptera brookiana
TATATATATATTATCTTCAGATTGTTTTTATTACTGCTTTTATGAAGGTGCTGTCGTATGTCAGTTTCTATACCGTTGAACCAATTTTCAAAAGGATTATGATTAGTAACTTCTATTACTCCTGAATCAGGTAATAAGACAGTAGTAGGATCTCGTCCGCGCGCTTTAGCAAGTAGAACCGATATACCAGATCATTGTTATAAAGACGGTCAGAGAGACATTGAGATGAACGCGTTAAATCTGTTACGGACGAATATATGCGCGACCAGCGAGAACCATGAAACTTGTGCTTTATAATAACGTGTGTATCCTTATTTTTAGTACTCGTTAGTACAAATCATTCCGGGGGTGGAGGGGATACCATTCGGGGCCGTGTCACCGCGGCGATGGGGCTGCGCAGGGCGGGGGCCCACGCGCGCGGCACTCGCGCGCGGCTATCCACCTCGCCGCGCTCTAGTGTGCGTCCAACATTATTTTTAAACACATACATAAATATATATAAATACTTTAAAAAATATATACTACATGAGCTAACGTATAGGAGACTAATAATAAAAGAATCTTAATACTTATCTAAAGGTAATTTTCAGTCATCATCAAACTTTAATGTATTATGTATAATCATGAATAAGTTAAACATTGAAATTATGATTTTGAAAGTAATTTCACTTATAATATTTTGTATTAAGCTTTGATAATATTTAAACATTGACAAATTAATAGTTTCATATATATATACATCTATCTCTTTGTATATACTCTTTCTAGAATAAGATGAGCGAGTCGACACGGAAGATTCAATAAAATAAAAATACATTAAAAAAAGATAAAGAGAGATAAAAATATCTAACTACGTCGTTGTATGAAATGATTGATAACTGAAGAATCTTTAGATAGAACTAAGTGTAAAATGTCGTGATGATAAGGACCTGGTAAGTGTTGAGGGCATAGCTTCGGCCGGCCGGGGGCATGCGCGGCGGCTCGAAGTAGCGGCAGCCACACCTCATTGCCGAGGGCGGCTAGCAGGCTGGTCGTCACGCATGCCAGGATCACCAGCTCGTAGTACGTTAGCATAAACCGGTGGCGAGTGCCGCTCCGTCAGCTCCCGCAGCCTCGTCTCACACCCGCGCATACAGTTCAAACGCGACCACTTGGATAAACGTTGTGGGAAGCCGGAGTCTTCACCTTTCCGATTTAACTGTTCCGTTTCGAATTTGGCAGTCCTTTGAAAGTCAAACTGATCCTTTCTATAATCGTTTATATCGCCAAACAACAATATCGAGGATATTTTTTTAAGAGTTTGTATCAAATCTTTATTTTTGACGGCGAAGTGAAGTTTATTGTTTATCTCAATATATCGAACAATCCCTGTTTTACTCCCCAATGACGTTAAGAGGTTTTATACCATCAGTACTAGATGTTACGTAAATATAGACCACCCTGTATATTGGCAGTATAAAGGGATGTTTATTGATTAAAAACTTTTGGCTCGGCTCGAATAGAATTAGCATAAGCATCAACAAAACCGCTCGCGTGAATGGAGAACGCGAAAAGATAAACGCTGCTTTAAATAAGGTTTTTGAATATTAATATCAAACTAACCTATATAAATTTGTACATATACTTCAGCACTTGGAAATTATTAATAATTTTGAATTATTGATTTTGAAAATTAATGAATATGATATTAAAGCAATAGATTACAGCGTGAACAAGATTTCGGGATCAATTGTACAGACAAGTTAAAAGAGATATAAAAATAATTTATATTAATGAATATTTATAAACAAATACAACTGAATACGTATTAAATGTTATATTTTTAATATTGGATAACTTTTTAATCTGTTAACACAGAATCGACGGAGATATACCCAACTTCCCTTATAGACCGTCTCATACAAGTTATGTAACAATTTTTTTAACACATTTCACGTCAATACACGAATACTCGCGAGAATCTGATTTCCTACATACAAACTATGGACAATTCGCGTCAAACTGTGACCATTCGTATTGCATTCATGATTAGAGTTCACTTTCGATTTCCTTTAACTCTTGGCAATGTCACCGCGCCGATATATTTAAGAAGCGAGCGTCACAAGGTCACTTTCGATAAATTAGAAGAAAAAAAAGCTACACTTATAATAAAACATAAAAAATATAGTAATACACCGATAACTTTGGGACACGTGGAAAGAAGCTGGCGAGAATGACGTTGACAGCGAAATTAGCGGGAAACTGGCGAAAACGGCGGCGGGGCTAAGTGATTCCCGCGGGGAAGAGCATCGCGCGCCCGTGACGTCACGAGGCGGCCATCGCGAGGGCCGGTGGCGCACTGGGCCGCCGCTGCTGAAGGTGCAAAGCCAAAAACCTATTGCCAAATTTCACAATCGACATCACACGCAACCGCGGAGCCGGGCTATGTAGATATTGTTTATCAGTTCATATCGGAGGGCGCCCGCGGTTCTGTTATCTGTCTCGTGCGAGAAACGCCGCGAGCTTCGCACTAGTCAGTGCGGCGTACACTATTGTTTAAGATACTAATGATAACGCCAACATTGTTAAAATCTCACCTTGCTACTCCAATTGAGTTTGTTTACATCAGATTATGTACAACAGTGGACGAATTGGCGGATCCAAAATGCGATCACAACGCTGGACTGCAATTCTAATTCATTATTCATATACCAACAATTTACTATATTTTAATAAATACTACCTCAGTTCAAGGCATGGGAAAGTGTTAAATTATGTCTAAAGCTGCTAGTCCTTTGACTGACTGGTACAGCTCGTCGGATGCTCGGTTCGCAGATCGGAAGTGCGCGCTTGATTTTACTAATTGTTGCATTTGATTAATGAAAATCATTATTTACATTAACAAAGACATAATTCATTATTTACAAAGAAAATTTATATATAGTAAAATGTTTGAATGTTTACATTTCTATAAGCCCAGGTTTTTTTTCTATTCTCATCGAACCTTCGGATAACGGATATGTAGAAAATACCTTTTTTAAACAGTTCGAGGTATATTTATAAAAATAATTTTGATACTAGTCTTTTTGTATGTAACTTTCAAAATATTTTCAAACGATGTGTGAAAGGTCAAGGCTTCAAAATGAAGACAGTGATCTCACAGCCACCAGCCAGTTGTTACCAAATATGGCCGCGTATTGCCTGCCCGCGGTCTTTGACTCGCTACTGTCGCAGTAATTTACCTCACATCGGGCTACCACCTCCGCCAGCTTCTTTATGCGCCCGTATAAAAAATAACTCACCGAAAGGTATTAACAAAAAATAAAACCACGTAAATAATCTTTCAAAATTAACTTGCAAAATTATCGAAAATGTTTTCAAACTGATTGGAATTTGACAGGCATCTTTTCCAAATTCAAGTCATCTATGCCAGTGTTTGTTGACTGTCAAAATATTATATGCAAAAAAAGATCATCAGATTAAAATTAAACTAATCATTGTGAAAAGAAAGAAGGTGAAGCAATAACGAATAATTTAAATTGATTGATAAAAATATTTAATAAGATTTTTAAATCACACGCGATTAGGTTTTTTTTCGTATAACGGAACACAACATAAATGTCATAAAAGCGCGCGCGTTTAAACAAAATGGTGACGGAAAGTTGGTGAGTAGATTAAAAAAAATCCGGCGGCAAAACGGTCTCCGAGACAATTTCCCGCCCGATTTTATTTCTGGACGTTACATTTCGCGCTGTTGTATTAATAGAACGCGATTTTCTATCAAAAGGAGGGCACGAGACTTTCAAACATATATTAGGTTATGGATATGATATAATTAATAGACAAAATCAGGATTTATATATATGACTACTTTGATAGCAAATTTTGGATTGTTTCCTGCATCCGCAATTTAAGTATTAATCAAAATGAAAGAGCGTATGGAAAAATTCAAATTCTCGTCTCTATTACAGTATATGCTATTTTTTTATTTATTTTATGCGATGAATCGACGAGTTGACGTTCACCTTATGGTCACTGATATACCTTCCCATTGCAATGTAGGGTTAGTAAGGATGAAATATAATGCACCACATTCTGCTTGGCGCCTTGAGAAATAAAATTTTCATTCTCAATAACCTACTTATTCCACTAGTCAAACCACATTACGGAACGACAGTAGAAAGAGCTGTGGTGGTACCTAACTTGACGGTCTCTGAAAACAGAGATCCACTACTCGTATCATATTAGCGTCGAATCTCTCCTATGTGAAGTGTAAAAGATTTTAATAAACTGTTGTTAAATACTTCAAATAGCCAGAAAGCTCGGGGTTTGTTGGTTAGGAACAAGAACCAGTGGAATATCTAGACAGGGCAGGGCAGGCGGTCGACCTGAGCGCCGTGCGGTAATCGCGGTTATAATAAGAATGAAAGATCAAAATCCGAGGAGCCGCGGACAGGCGCAAACTTCCGCGCATACAAACAAGCACGCACACGAATAAACGACCCCAATAGCGAAATGCCAACGAACTCGCGTCTTTTTTTAAACTGATCCCGTCAATTTTGCAAGTACCATACTAATTCCTCAATAAACGCCTATCCTCAATCTAAAACATGTCCCCTTCATAACCACTCTTTGAAAATAATTACGAAATAATGCATTTATCCAAAATATTGTTCACCTTTATGTTCATAGAAGAAAAGTTTTGGGAATATCCAAATTTTCACTGACGAGACATCCCATGGAAGATATATCAACAATTTAGGGAACGGATGTATCATGACGTGCAAACAAAAACGCTAGGAAGAAGGTTTTAATCAGTTTACAGAATTAGAAAGTTTGAACGTTAGAATTTAATGTAGAACTATTATCTATTAAATAAAATATAAACCTGTGGTATATAGTTAAAATATAAATAACGTCAGATTTATTGGAAATACAACCGTAATGGTATATTGGAGCCAATAACTTACAGATAAAAAAAAAAGCATAAAATAGGAGAAGACGCGTTCTGAAAAATGTTATGAAATTAAAATTTTATTTGTTCCATAAAAAAATATAATTTGAAATATTCAAATAAAGATATGTAGAATAATAATTATTTAGATAAAAAGCTTAAAAATCAGAACTCATCTTTGCTATAGAGGAAACAAATGATTACTTACTGCTCTCATGTCTTCATATTCTTTCGTGTCTAGGATTCTTCTTCTAGAAGATGGCGTCTCAGGACTGGAGTCTTCGGTTGGTTCGCTGATGGTGCTCTCTGTGCTCGTTTCCATCGATTTAACGCCGTCTTCTGGTTCTTTATCTTCGACTTCGAAACGTTTTTTTATATAGTTCTCGTGTTCAAAGGTTTTGTTCTCAAAACCTGTGCCACTAGGAGATTCAACCTCATTGTCCAAAGCCAAACGATCTCCTTGTTCGGAATCTATATATTTAAGGTTTACTTTACTCTTCCTTGCTTCTGGTTTTACAGCTGTTTCAGTTTTTGTTAACACGTCATTAATAATATTGTTGAGTTCCACCTGCTTCGACGTTTTCGACGTGGAGGTCCCTGAAGCGATCGGTTGTGATATTTGTATGTAGGATGCGAAATTGGAGGTGTGCTTTGGCGTCTTTACTTGTTTCTCTATGTCATTCTTCAGAGATTCTTTCACTTTAACTTCGGGACTGTTTCTAGCCATTTTCTTTCTTTCAGAATAATCTATATCACCGTTTTCTACTTGTATCACTGTCGATTTTTCTAATATTTTTCCAATAGGATTGTTAGGGTCCAATTGACTTTTTATACTAGCTAACCTTTCGGATGGTAATTTAGCTGTGAAAGAAGTTGACATCGTATTTAACTTGTCTATAGAAGGTTTGGCAAGAGATACGGGCTCTGAAATTGTTTTACTAATTGATAAATCAGAATTGGAATTCGACCTGGAGCTGGACGAACCAACTTCCCACCTATGGTTAATCCCGTTCTTCTCAATGTATGGTAAATGGACGGGAACGGGTTGGTCTTCTTTAGGGACTATCTTGGTGTAACCAATTGAACCGTTCTCGCATTCTTTCAACTGGCTCAAATACTGTTCCACGGATGTCTTCGAAGAGTATCTAGAGTCATTCGCGGGCAATTTTGTAACCGTCATTTTGGGATCAAATCTCTTTCTGATCTCAGAGACCGTGGGAACTTCGTTGCCGTTAGTATCCTTAACGCCATTGCACATAGAATTCCGTTTGCTGTAGCTGGTGGTTGGCGAGCTTTCCTTATAAGATCTTCTCCCTTCGGGTTTCTGGTATTGTTGAAATTTACACTTAGACTCTGTTTAAGTGGACTTCATGGTGATGGTAACAATTATTTATGTTAATGTTGTGCAACATTTTACCATCAAAATGAGGTCCACGGGCGGCAATGAGTATGGAATATATATGATAAATTAACAACTAAATGCGCAATGTGATCGTGTGTGTTAGTTCCAACATGCTCGGCCTTGGGATTCTCGGTGAGCATTTGAACCCCGCAGCCAATCTGTCTTCTATCTATTTGTTACTATTTGCTACTGAGACGGTACCGATGGAAAGACAAACTCAACAAAATGCTAGTTTCTATTTTTTGCTATCGTACAAATATATACGCACTTAACAGTTTGCATTGTGTTTTTATTGCGACCTTTCAGTCGGTATCCAGTGAGGCAATATTGTTTGGAAGCTGAAGATTTTAACACGGCTGCTTAGTGCAATACTTGTTAATGAACGAACACACACACACACGCGCACACCGCATTGGCTGCCTGCGAAATCTGGTCTTCATAAAATAGATCAACCTCAAAATTATCTATCATATGACGTTAAATTTAGTGTGAATTTCGATTCAAATCGTTTGAATATATCAAGTCAAACGTCATTGTTTCTATTTATACAATAAAAGTAAATATAAACTAGTGTATGAATAAAATACTACAAATTGAAAATGAAAGTCTTTGTTTTAGTGATTTTTGCTATCCACTTTAACCTTATACTTAAGAATATTGGATTCGTTCACCCCAATCAAAATGAGATTTTATAAAAAAAATCAAATATATATAACGAGACACAGACTGCTTAAATTTTACAATGTCCTATATTTTTCAAACTTCGGTCGAAACTTAGTGCCTTGCCAAGAAAACTGGCAAAGGTTCAGCGGAACCCGGTCAAGTCGGATCAATACTGACATAAATCAAATTAAATATAACTTTTGCACACATCATAAAACACTGATTTTAGACAAATCGAAACCTTAATGTATAAAGTCGGTGACAAAATTTTAAGATACGTTATGAGCGTTGCTTTAGTACCTAAGAGATTTTCAATATGGCTCATGTGGGAGAAAGATAAGAACATGTTTCAGCCACTCTATCCTAGACTCGTCTTAAAAGGTTGTTTAGTGGGGACTACTCCAGAAAATTCACAGGTTCCGCTCTCTTCTTTACCTACATATTGAGCTCGTCAACTGTTACGAGTACGGTAACCAACTCCAATTGAGGAAGCCTATATCCAGCAGTGGACCTCAAAAAGCTGAAATGATGATGATGAAGATGAAATATTGTCAGATAGTACTTTATGGGTTTCAATTCTAAATCGGGACTGAATTTACATTAATGTAATTTTAGTAATAGATCTATATAAGATATTTGGAAGTTATCACAAATCTTACTTTTGGTATCGGGGAAAAATCTTTTAAACGATATCCGGCGTTTGGGGCAATCTCATTGGAGATTTTTTATCCCCTCTTGGTGGTCGTCTTCAAAGTTGGAAAATTGACGGGATCACCTTTAGCAATACAACCACAGCCAGTTATTATTGGCATATGACTAAAATGAACTAACAACTGATAATTTTATGTTTACTTATTTTTGATACATTTTCGGTCTTAGTTCCACGTGTATTTCCAACCTTCGGATGGTATCTCATTCAGCGATAGAAACGTAAGTTACTTATATATAATATGAAGTATCGATTCTAGATCTTTAAGAAATTCTCTGTTTCATCAATTTATGTACAAAGCCGAAAGAAACGTTCGTGAGATGTATTGTTTTTGTTTTCAAAATATTGCGCTGCCTTCACGGCAAACTATTTTGCCATACTCTTACTTTCCGGGCCCACAGCCGACGAGGTCACTTTTGCTTTCGCGCGAATTCGTACTGCTGCGATTTGGGAGTAGCTTTTCGCTTATTAAAGCAAAATAAATCTAGTCTCGCTATTATACAAGATACATAAACTAAGTTGGATAGCTTTTGAGCTAAATTCATACAAAACAGTTCATAATGTTGCCGAACGCATGTAAAGTTTTTAGTGTCTATCTGTGGACACAAATTTGAATTGATTACTATAATATTAGGAAATTAGGCAACACCTTCACCTAGTGATAGATGATTTAAGATGAGCTCTATTATTCTCATTAAGATTAAAATTCGTTTAGTATTCATATACATTGAACTTCATAGTCCTATGTATAAAACGATTATTTACTCTTTCAAAAATGTGACTAAAATATATGTATGATATACACTGCATCATATATCCTCATCGTTGCTAGATATAAGATGTTAAATCTCAAGTCATAGACAGCTACGGGCCTAAAAAATATTATTGATGGTAATAGAAAAGACCAAAAGAGAAAGAGAGCGAGAGAGATCAATAGGAGGACTTATTGTGACGATTTAGTTAGAGATGAATCGGTTCGTTTCATGAAATCCGATTCATTCCGTCCCAAAGAGTTTCACTTTAAAAAGTTCATGCGAAATGAAGTCCGATGGGTCCGAGAGTACTTTATATAAGAAGTTTAAGACGGCGGTAAGGCATGAGTTGTATGCACATTGGCAGCATAACAATGTCTATTTATATATAGATCAGTGAATGGCTTCCAGTGGATCGATGGTGCATGCACAGCGCCCGCTGCGCAGTATTACGGTGACATAACTCCCACTGTAACTCGCACAGCAAACCTGGCACCAGCGCAACCATTAGGTCAGGATACTATAACCATTTTTTAAGACGCTTTGTCTCAGCTTCCAGAGACCGTCTAGGTAGGTGATACCACAGACCAGCATTCAGTAGTGTATTAATATGTTCCGATTTGAAAGGCGCTGTAGCTAGTAGAAGAGAGTAGGGATAGAGCTACTGAATAGCGCCTATAACCACTCGACTACAGATATTAAGCAAACAGGGCCTATGACCGATTAAACATCAAAAATATCATTTTTAAATAAATATTATTTAATGTGCGCATTGTTACAATGCATGTATGTAAAAGTTTTTTTTTAATACGCAGTTTAGCGTTAAATTAATTAACGCTGAAAGAGCTAGGAGAAATTTTACGCTTCACACTCTAGTTTGTAAATTAAAACTCTCGTAAGCGCATTACATTGGATAAAAAAATATATATTTTTAAACTAAGTAAGAATTCAGTTAATTAGACTCCGCTATTTACATAGAAAACCCGAGATTGAGGCTTGTGAGGATTACTTATTTCGCAGACACCCAACACGAATACTATACATGTGAAGGTTTGGAAGTATTACACTAGGTTACCTCGGTGATTGTGGCCGCTGTGGAGTTCCTCGCTCTCCTCGTGGTCCTGTAGGAGTCGGGCGCGGGCGGCCGTCCGATGTCGTTCGATATGGATTTCGATCTGGATATCTCGCTGTAGTTGCTCTGGTTTTGCTGCTGCTGCTGTTGTTGGATCCTTTGCGTCAGCGGTATGTAATTGGCAGGTGAATACTTATTGTACAGCTCCGCCGTCGACATCGCCAGCGCCGCCGAGCTGATGAAATTCCTCTTTGGGTTCCTCGACGCGTCCGCTTTGCTGCTTTCGCTGCGCGTGGTAGATATGTCCCTCGATCTCGACTCGCTCCTGTCCGTTCTGTACCGGCTCGAGATACCGCTGTCCGAGTCGGTGACGCTCGGCGCTCGGGAATTTCTGCTGTACTCCACCAGGGAGGTCTTCCTCTCCCTCTTCCCATCTATATCCGAGTACCTCGACTTGTACTCTGTTGTCCTATCGCCGTACGAGCTTCTCAAAGTGGACGTTACGTATGTTCCACTGGTGGATCGGTAGTACGGCTTATCTAAACTAGACGAGGAGGTCAGAGTCGACCGGTAGGACCCGGTGAGGTTTGAGGAGGTGGAGGTGTAGCGTGACGGCGACACGACAGGCATTTTGGACGTATAATTGACTTACAGCCTACACAGTTATCACATAGTTTGCTTAGCTTAGTTTAGGTCTCAGTGATTTGTTGCTTTGATCCTTGTTGGAGGCCGCTTTCTTTGCATCTTTAGAACAGTCCTGTAAGTAAATTCTATAATTAATTCAATCACCAAAAATTCATGAATAAAAAGTAGATCTGGAGCAGATTTATTAAATTCTTTTCATTAATTATCACTTAGGAATGGGTAAACAGTGTCTCGATCTTTTATAAAATTGTTGTTTCACATAAAATCTATTCATTTTGGTTAACAGTAAGTAAATTAATATTAATTAAGGTCAGAATAATTAAGAATTAAGATTGTATGGTGCCTTCAGACATAGAGATGACAGACTTTATTAACATAAAATAATAATGTAGATTAATAAAATATATAGAAAAAATAACAAAATATTATACTAAGAAAATATATATATTTTATTGATTATTTAAAAAACAAGTCTAATTTTGAATTTTAAATAAAATCCAGTATATATTTTTTTTGTTTATCTGTGTCCATGTTATCTATAATCGTCTGATATAAAAATATCAAGATTAATCTCTGTAATAGAGTATTGTTTATGATGTTGTAACATTACATCATTCCATTGTTAGTTCAATATAAATCATGTCTTCAGATATGTTTATATTTAACAATGTACTTACATAGAACAAACATTGTTTGTTTGTCTATCAATTGGGTATGAATTTTTCTACAAATCTACTTTTGTGTTACTTACTTGTATTTCTTGATAATATAGACCCATTGTTTTACTTATGTGATATTATAACTTGTGCTAAAACTATTAAATTTTTGTACCCACACCATTACTGTCTATTATTAAAAATATATATATGAAAGACAGATAATTTTTACTTTTCAATTAAATAATATGATTAAATTAAATATAGAAGATAAAACCAAAAATGTTGTATGAAAGCAACACAGTAATCTATATCTTTTGTACTGTTTCTATAAATTTTGTATTAGATTCTGATGTAATAATAATGTTTACAATAGTCATTGAGCTAGTATCCCTTTGAAATTCACTAATTTAATGGTGCACATAAATGAAACGATATAAATTGATTTGTAAATGTAACATATGAACAGACATAGCCAAGACCTTCACATTTAAACCTGTTTGGCAGTAATGTGCAAGTTAATAATGGACAAAAGAAGTTTCTGGACTGTTTACCATGGACTATTCGGATTTACTGTGTCAAGGTTGCTGTTTAATTTTATTGAATTGTACCATATTCGCAACTGCGTCGACCATATGAAGCTATGTCCACAGCCGGCGCTGGAAAATCGACATTGAAATATGATATGTATCGTAGGCAGTAGTAGTCGCACTAAGAACTTCAAGGCCATGCGAGATCTCGTAAGCCAGACATCAAACAATACATTTTATAACTTTCACACCACTCACCCGATGCGGTGCCCGCAAAATCACCATATACACACCGAAAATACGCTTCACGAGCTAAAAATAGCGTATCCAAAAGTGTTTTTGCATGACACACAAAATTTGACAGAATCGTCTGCACAGTAATTGAATTTGCCGTAGAATCATGAAACGCAACGCAATGTTATAGGTTGGTTATTAATTAACAAGTTAATAACGAGATACTTACGAAATAATAGAATTGCAGTAACCAAAGCAACTCGATAATAATCCTTCGCTCCGTAAAACTTTAATCCTCTGGGTAATATCACATAAAAATCACCTCCGACGTGCACTCACGGTTTAAGTCACTACCGTAGGTTTTTGTTGTAAATGGAGCGTATACTCCGTACGTCGTCTAATATTTTTCTTGAGCCCATGTAATTTTAGATGTGCGAAGGCTCCATGGTTCCATTTGAGTGACGTCACTTTAATTGTTGGTGTTGGCAATCCTATTTTTATGATACTTCCGCATCAAATATAATGCGTATTCTAATCCTTTTCGCTTTAGAATAAAGCTTACATTACAAACTGTGACAGCCAGAGATTTTAATCAAAATGTTGCCGTATTTAAATTAATTATAACATTTGCAGTCAGCTGTTTCATAAATTACTCTTTATTTTAAAAATTTCCTTAATATGAAAAAGCAGAAATTTTACATTTGCGAAAAATATTTCAGATTTGATAAAACATCATTGAAATTGGTAAGGAATTGATTTTTCTATTCTATAAGAGATGGCAATAAAAGTTCTTCGATTATGTTTCTGTTCAATTCAAGATGGCGCTGTTTTATAGTATTTATTAATAC
>DWHS01000056.1:0-12393 GCA_018247935.1 Trogonoptera brookiana
GCATTTGGTACACATCTTAAATAAACAATGTAATTTCCACGTTTAATGTACATACATAATACAAAATATTTCAAAGTATTTCGAAAGTCATGTTAGAATTTAAATGATCACCCGACTAAAGTGTAGTTATTAAAGTCTGACATTAAAATTGAAAGTCCTGTCTTCGACTGTCACAGTTCTGTAACAAGCGACAGTTTCAAACGTACTGAGAACATTTATAATAATTTACTGAATTAAATTCGGTGCAGAACAACTCAATTTGGCAAAAAGCCCAACTAGGCAAATATTTTGATACATACACATAAACACTTATATGTGCCCAGTATGAAACGTCATTAATTTCACGTTCAGTTGCTATTTATAATTAAAGATAAGCATCCAATGATTTAAATAGACATATAGTCTATTATTACGGTGTGGCACCGAGCAAACACGTCACAGTTTAAACCAATCATGATTTTATTGTTAAGGTTTCAATATATTTATATAAATCTTGTAAGTGAATGATTTGCACTGTTCCATCATTACGCTTATATTCTTAATTACCTGACAATTACTTATTAAATTATTTGGCTAAATATTCTATACTTCGACACCGTTAGGCGAAGAAAGCTTTCATGTTTGTAACTTTATTGTCTTTTATCATTATACAAAAGTTGAGGTCATTTTCTAGCCCGTTGTCGACATAAATATTGTTAATCAAAAAAAATTTAAAGTTTAACACGTATCCCTGTATGTCTTCGACCTGGTCATTCCCAAACGACTAAGCTATGTAAATCTAGTACATCTTGATTCAAAGGTGACAAGGATAGTATTCTCATTCTTATCTTTAATTCCAATGCATGTGCTCTACAACTGTGCAGAATTATCGTATATTTTCTAATCACTTTTGTGGGAAATGCTTTAAAACTGTATACTTGTTTTACATAACATCATCTATAATATATTTTTTTAATTTCCAGTGTTACGGGGAAGTTAAGAAACGTTGTTATTTCTAAACATTATGTTTCATTCAAAATACCTTTTTCCGGATTTGGATTTTCTGAAAATAATATTATATCAAAACTATAAATAATGTCTATAGGTAAAAATGTCAAATCAAAAATTATAAACGGTTTATAATAATGAACATTATTATTTTAAATCATTGCCTACAATATCTTGAGTGTATTTATTATCAAAATGTTTGTGTTGCTCTAGTTTGCTTTTAAATTAACAATATATAATCATAACTTGATAAAATTTTATGAGAATACAAATTTCGAAATTTATTGTAAATGACTTACGACGCTCGACACTGCACCACAATGTTTTAATCAACATACCATTTCCATCGATTACAACCACTATAAAGATATAATAGAGTTACATTATTATTGAACTATTTCTATAGTCAGATACACGAGGTGCAAATTTTTGCCGAATGAATATTCACATATTAAATTACAGATTTATAAACAAGTCGAAAATAATAATTATTATTTCTCAGATGTCACTTACATTTTGATCATAAAAGTATATAATTATATTATTTAACCTACAAACTTTTAAAAATTCGCTAAACCAAAAATTTTCATCCTTCGAAACAGGCAGAAGGTACAAAGTGTGTACGTCGTGCGTATTAGAACCTAACACAAAACAAAATAAAATAACACTTTTATTTATGTTAAATATGTGAAAAAATATATAATTCTATGAAAATAATAATATAAAATTGTTGGCGTGTCAACTACAATGAAACATAGACAAACTTGTAAAAGAATATTGTGATGTAGTAGTGAATGTAGGACTAAGGTGGCCTTTTTGAATAAGTTATAATCTTACTTGGTGGGTTAATGGACTGCAGAGGCAGGGTGTGACGAGCGAGATGCAGTCTTGGTTGCTCTCAACACGCTTTTTGAACTCTTGTCACAGACGGAAAAGAGTGATAGTAAAGCAACCTCAGCCCTCTTCCTCCGCAATTACCTGCGTTACATATTTAAAAAATCAAATGTATGTACATTTCATAACTATTAAAAATATAACGATTACATCATTGTTTTCATTTTATAGGATTACAATATAATAATATGATAACACTGTGTACTCATCCAGTCTATCACATAGGTTATTTGGAATTTTAACCTCCTCTACAGTAAATTTGAGCGCATGACGCAGTTGCGGCGAGTCACACCGGTTTCAGAGCAAATAGTACCCCAAAAGCCAAAACATTACAATATTCAACTCATAACGTTTAATCGAGGCTATAATAACTTTTATAAATATTTGTAACGTATAGTTCTTCATTTGATAAACAAGGGTTAACTATACAAGCTATTATGCATACTTTGAAGTCGGTCCCCAAAGCTATTTATGTTATTGTAGGTATTGTAACCTTAAGCTTTGCGTCAGTCCATAAATAATCACGAGGGCAGCGCCACATTATCACTCATGTAAAAACTAACATTTTTATCGATTACTTATTTCCGTACATATATTAACATTATTCTTATGAATATATCAACGCCTTTATAAGTCACAAATTATTTATATATTTTTTATCAAAAGCGCGAAAAAGATGGCACGCACCACTATGTGGCTGTATATGTTAACTTAACCTTTTGTAGGTACCAAATTCGGATCCACTTGAAGATAAAGCTTTCCCCGATCTTTTTAATTGGCGTTAAGCTCTCTGTTGCAAAAAACGGGACAAAAGCGACCACGGCAGCTACTATTCCTGCCGCCAAACAGTAGCGTTGCAAACATTATTGTTTCGGTAAAGTAGTTATGGTATTTACAGAACCACATTGTGCTCGTCTATTCCGAAATAGACGAGCACAATGTGGTTCTGTAAATACCATAACTACTTTGTAATAAACGTTGTGCATATCATCAAAAAAATAAATCATTTTATGCACGGCGGATAGTTAAATGTATTCGTAGATTCGTCGGATACGAATCGGGATAATTCGACTGAACTCGCCATTGCGAATATAGTCCACATTTTTTTACTCTATCACACAATATCGTTTTTTATTTTTTAGTCCCTCCTCCTCCAATAGTATTCCTCATGTATGTTGGTCGTGACCACCTCTATCCATCACTTTTATCTTCACGATATTTCGCCGTCTAAACCCATTTCTCGGTACAGCAGTTAATAATTTAAGATTATCAGCGTTGACTATTTTAGTTTTAAACTTTAAGTCACTATTTGCATAAAGTGTAGGTTACATTTTTTTGTTTTACTTGAGCAAAATGGCTTCGCGGGAATAAGGTCGGGATATGTCGTTACATCTTCGCCGCTTAGGGCGTGGTCACAGTAGCGCTATCGCACACATTCATAAACCGCGAAACATACAGCGCATCTCACTTTTCCTCATTGTGGCTAATTAACCAGGGGATCGGACCGTTCAAATACCTTACTCAAAAGCTAAGGGAATCAAGTGAGAATGACACGTAAGCTCACACGGCTCCACCGTCAACCCGTCTGCAGTACCACGGAACTTAATCGTCGGAGAGCGGCCCGCCTATTGCAGTACAGACTTTTCCTCCGCACCTTTATCATGGCTAGAAAGGGCATTACACGTAGCGCTTTGCTACCATATCCTACTTCCACTTTCTACCAACACATATCAAAGAGCCTCATAACAAAGTTGTATTGAAATTGAAAAATTTGTTTTATCTATTGACAATGTAATTAAATGAAAGAAATAACCAGAAATTACCATACAATAAAAATACTATAATTGTTTGCCTCGTCTCTATTTAATGCTTCATTTTCTCACTCTAGGTTATTTTAGAGAACAAACACGAGAGATACATTTCCCCAATTAAAAAATAGAGGAAACCAAACTTTGAATAATAACAATGTCCTCATTGCAACTGGTATGAAAATAAATTAACATATTTTAAAAAAGGTATTTTATTTATAAAAAAACCAAAATTGGTGAGGATATTTTATTCCATAATACAGCATAAGACAAACCGGAATGTCACATTTCGCTTTCTCATTTAATCTCCTTGATTTTAATGGAAATAAAAAAAAAAATATTTATCGCAATTCCCACATAATCATAAATCCTAGAATAGTGTCTCAACAATTTCTTCTAAATCATTATAAAAACGCTAAGTTAAAATTAATTGTGTATGACCAAACAACATCAGAGTCCTGAGCAGCTTCCCTGTAGAAAGAAACACTTCCCGCACAGACAGACACCGCGTTCGTTATTGTTAATACATCGTTTAAAATACCTAAAACTAAATGTCGGTCCGTCATGAGAAATCAACTATAAATGCAGGTCCATCACAAGCCGCCACATCTGAAGGAGATTAGTAATATGAAATGTAACCGAATGTAAAATACATAACAGCTTACGCTAAGTCCGTAAAAAATAAACTATCATCATACAAGTCATTCAAATGATTGGAATATGCACAGTATTATTTTAATAGGTTTTTCATACAATTGAAATAGAGAACTAGAAGTACTGATAAGCTAAAACGGGAGTCGCAGAGCGATGTGAACAGGTCGCAGCCGAGGGCACCTAGGCGGCACCCAAACCAGTAGACCACGTTCTCAATGCTCTCCCAGTGCCGAATGAAAGGGGTAGGGACACAGCAATAAAGCTTACCTCAGGAGCTATATCCTACGAAGCATACCATTACGAATGCAATACTCGGTGCAACTGACAAAGCGTAGCCCCTTGAGGATTACAGAACAATATATTAAACTATAAACCACAATGGAGATACCATAGAGAATGTATCCAATGAGGAATAAAGCGTAGGATACGGTAATAGCTTAAAAAAAGTTATTTTGCACGTAAAACATCGTAGCTAGCAGCATATTAGTCACTAATGTTCACTAAATAAACTAATAGAATAATATTGAATTAAAGTATGTGAATTAACTTTAAATACTTTATTACGACAACTTATTCCACATTATAGTATACATATAAAACATGTTATGCTGTGATTGTTTTATCACGAATCAGCTACGAACCTATCCACATCACAGTGCACGTTCACTCGGGTAAGTATACACTGATCCACTGTTTTGCTTTAAGTGATAATATAAATGAAAACTGTTACTTTGCAGAACTTTACACGGTATCTTTGTTCCACGTCATCAGAGATCGAACAAACAACGCATCCCAATCGTGGACCCCCACACTGGCGCTAAGTACAGCACGACGCCTGGACAAGTTTTGTACACTGATATAAATAGTTTTATAATGGTATATGTATAATAATGGATAGTATTCAATTTGAACATTACATGAAATCATCAACTCCAAAATACACAGAAGTTCAGCGAGAATGGGATGCGAGCTCGGTCACCGGGTGACGTCTCAGTACATTTATTAATCCGCACATAATACATTGTATTCATTTATAGCAAATAAAGTTAACATATCTTAAACCATAGTCTCTTTCAGTAATCAGATTTTTATGCGAGTTGATAGCGCACATGCGGTTAGCGGTTGGCATTCTTCAGCTGATTGGAGAGCCAGTCGAGCCCCTCGTAGAGACCGTCGCCGGAAGTGGCGCACGTCGCCTGGATGTACCAGTTGCGGTTGCGCAACGAGTGCAGGCCGAGCTTGTCCGTTATTTCGGCCGCATTCATTGCATTTGGCAGATCCTAGCAGGTATAAATGTCAACAATTACACAAATTATACAATCACATTCCATTAATTTAAGCAAAGATTATATAATGGTAAAGATGAAATAACATTCACAGAAGTAGACTAACGAAAATATGTTAAACATTTTTACATTATTTTGCAAATGAGAGAATGTCAACATTATTGGAATCTTAATATTTTAGTATCACCTTTGTTCCTTCATTATAACAGTTTATATGATAAATATAAACAATAGAAATCTATCATATATTGGAATTTTGATATTGAATAACTTTTTTATATTAAAATTTCTCAATTAATCCATTCCTTAATGAAAGTTAAGAATAAAACTAACTCTTACATGAGGAAAACTAAAAAAAAATTTAAAAGAATCTTAAACATTTCTAATAATACAGCAGATATTTATATATCCCTGTTCCTGTTTAATTTTTTACCTACTTCTAGGTACCAAGCTGCCTGATAATTTAATATATACAAAGGCTAATAACTTTACCTGTTTGTTAGCAAAAATTAGAAGAACAGCATCTCGTAACTCATCTTCACTTAACATCCGCATAAGTTCCTCCCGCGCCTCGCCAATACGCTCTCGGTCGTTGCTGTCTACTACGAAGATGAGGCCCTAAAATAAATTACATATTTTTTTTATCAATCTAACCCACCAATAACAATTTTACACCTATAAGAAATGGATCTGAATAGAATACAAAGAATATGAATACAAATAAACCTGGTTCTTTTAATATAATGAAAATTTCATATTATTAAATCATGCAGAAATTTAATAATATTGTCATCATATAATATAGTAAAATCATTATGTACTATAAACCTCAACAGAGAAAATAGTTAAGGTAAAATAAAATTGAAGCAAGTTGTTTATGAAATATTTTTTAGTTTCATTACATCATCAAATTCACATTATGATAGAGGAGTGAGTCTCCATTGAAGCAATCCAAACAAAAACTGAAAAATTATCTGGCCTAACCTAGCCCAACACTTATTAACTGCCTTCAAAATTTTCTTTGACTATATATTGCCATTTCCAAACACTAAACAAGTAATAATATAAAATTTGCCTTTTTAGTTACAAGTTACTTAATTGTGAACCATCATCAGGCATGACAACGTGAAAATAGAAGTTGAAGTTAATAATTTACAAGTGAATAGACAAATTTTGAGATATCCAATTGAAGTTTGTAATTTTTATAATAACTTATTCAAATCAAGTTATTATAGCTACACTAAACATACATATTATTTTAGTAAATCTGTTATAATTTTTTTCAAAGAACTAGTGAATAAAGAAAATGTGATGTAAATGTAATGAAAAATATGAAATATGTATGATGTAAAACCAATTCAATATATATAAATGATTACTACTCCATTTCCTAACTTATTTTAAATATAAAGTAAAATTAAAGATAACTACAAAAAAAACTGTAAACTTTTTCATTCACGAAATGTTTTATAAATTTGTTATTAAAAAAAAAACTTACACTACAAGTACAGACTATGATAAAACTATAAAATGCATCATAACATGTATTACATTATACATATTTTAATATTTCATATTTAGAAAGTTAGATAAATTCAACAATTTACCACAGTGTTACATTTCTTTTTGAACCCCTCATACTCAAAAAGTTGTAGCACAAAGAAGTATTTAAAATCATTAATTACCTGTGTATTTTGGAAGTAATGCCTCCACAATGGTCTAATTTTATCTTGGCCACCAACATCCCATACAGTGAAGCTGATGTTTTTGTACTCTACTGTTTCAACATTAAATCCTGAAATACAAAAAATATTTTAAATAACTGTAAACTATGTTGAGTATGAAAATCTTTTACACTATGAAATATTTTCGTAATTAACCAACAAATAATTTAATTGATAAAATCATAAGTAAATTTATTGACTCATAACTTGCCATTGTATTAATATAGGGTTTAGAAATATTACTTATGGAAAATATGTTAAATTCTTTAACTCTTGATAGGTAGAATAGACATTTATGTAAAGTATATCCAAATTAAACGGATATTTATAATAATTATGCCCACAGAAACCACTTCATTATCATAAACAATACAAATCAAACTTTAAATCAATCTCTTTTCTTTTAAAATATGAATATTGACTATAATTAATAGTATTAATCAAATCTTTAATTAAAATTTATATTTTGAAGCAAGCATAAATTAAAAACATAAAGAAAAACTAAAACGTCAGTATTACGAAATAAAATTTTTAATAGTTCACATGTCTTGCTTATTATATCTGGACTACAATTTAATTTATGCATGATTGTTTCATAAGATACAAGTAAATAAGAAACAGCACTTACCAATAGTTGGTATTGTTGTAACAATTTCACCTAATTTTAGTTTGTATAGGATTGTAGTTTTACCAGCGGCATCGAGACCCACCATCAATATTCTCATTTCTTTTTTGCCAAACAGGCCTTTAAATAAATTTGCAAACATATTCCCCATTTTGCAGCTTTCTAGATCGTCTGAAAAAAGCAGATATTAAATAGATGAATTCAGTCTGACTCACCCGCCTGCGTTACTTTTAATCAATGATAATGACATGGCAAGTCCAACTAATACCGAGCGAGTAGTAAATCCACAAAAAATCGCTTTCCAAAATGTACTAGACAACTGAACAATAACTATACTAAATTACGCGTTACAAATATACAATTACGGTTAAAGAAAACTGGTACAGACAAAGATTGACACCGCTGTTGATCTCCGCTATGGTCGCCACCCAGGTTGTACGTTTAGCAGAAACTTAATTTATGATATTAAACAAATTAACGTATAGCAATTTCTTAAAAACTTTATAATATACTTACATTTCCAAAAGCAAATATATGAAATATGACGGAAAACGTTACAATCCAATAAAGTCTCTACAATCTCCTGGATGTCAAAATGGCGGCGAACGTGGAAGTTGTTCGTGCCTATGCCACGTATCGGTGAAAAAGTGGCCAGTACCAAAATAGGTGTAGTTAAAATATTATTTATAGAAGTACGTAAATTCTAGAAAAAGTCTGTACCTTTTATTTATTAAAATAAAGGGAAGCTTAATCGAAAACTTGTAACAAGAGGTTTATACTTAAAAATATATATCACAGATAGCTCCTATTGTAACAAAACTGATCTGTTCAATCCAGATATATAAAGAATCGATTTCTTTATTTTATACAATTAGACTAAGCAAATGGAACATACACAATCATCTATTGATTTACATACTTAAAAATAAGTTGTGCGATTTTTTACTAGCTTTTAAATTATGTTAAAGCATTTCTAGTTTATAGACTTTTGTCCCTTATCTTCTCTACAATGATATTTTGTGGAAAAAAATGTAAATATTTCTTACTGCGAGTTTGACAGTAGTGTTGTATTTGTATAGTCACAGATTGTTTTTTGTGATGAATTGATAAAACATACCTACAAAACAAATAGCTTACCATCGTCCACAGTAGTTTATAGTCATTTGTCCATTAAAAATGTTTGTTTCCCAAGATTGGCTTCGGGACACTCCAAGTTTTACCACATTTAGAATTAATAGGTTAAAGAATTTTGATATTATACATTTGAAAAAACTTTTAGAATCTGTAAGTGGAAATATTAAAATAAATCTTTGAAGAATATTTTTATCACCGCCTTTTATGGAAATATTCCTTTATTCCTCTATTCTTTTCGAAAGTCTGATAATAAAGAAGAACATTTTGAATTATAAAAATCAAAATATTCTTCTTTGTTATTCTTTTTTACAAAATTTTTTTTTCTTTTTGACGAGACTTGCAGTAAACAAAATTTTACCTACACCAATGAGGTGTTATTAAGTATGTTTACCCAGTATAGCATCAAGATTGGAGACTACCAAAGTTGTTAAGTATTAAGCTGTAATTTCTCTAGCTACATTATTCTTCAAAGACAACAATAATTATGCACTATTGCTTGGTAACAGAAATAGGAACTACTATTCAAAGACTGTTAAGTATAAAGCTTAGCTATTTCAGGAATAAAGTCCTTCATTTGTAAATATTGAAATAAAGACTAAAATAATTCTCTACTATAAACATAATTAAAGATCTTTTGTCTGAAACCACATCTATTGATAAGATTTTAATTATCATTACTGACATTGTATTAATATTACAGCAAAGTAAAGTTCTGGAAGTTCAACAAATACCACACTATTATTTTTTGAGAAATGACTGTTTAATTGTTGAAAGGTGGTCTAAAAGTTTAGTAATGAAGAGTTGTGAAAATGAAGTGATTGTTGATGTATTATGTGCAGCAGCTGTACTACGTGGATCTCATGTGTTTGCACCTGGAGTTTTGGGGCTTCCCAGCAGTATGATTTATTAATTCATAATTCTTTGAAAAAATAAACATATCTATTATTTCCTTGGAATAAAAACAATATTCATTTGTTTTCAAATCTTTAAACGCGAACATAACTTATTTTTTAATAATAAAACATACTGTTCTTAAATAGTAATATGAACTTATTATTGTTCCAGATTGCAAATTAGGTGAAAGAGTTGATGTATATGGAGATTTAGATAATCAATGTAAGAGAGGTCATAAAATACCCTATGGGGGCAAAAAAATTTATGTTGGTACAGGGTTTTTGAAAATGTTACGTTATCATTTGTTTGATAACGGCATTCAGCCTAGGTATTGTTCATTTTTTATAGCTTTTCATTTAGTTTTTGACACCATGGTAATAGATTTTTTTTTTTACTACATGCTGTCACAGTGCCTATTTGTGCTTCCAGGCATTATTATGTAAATATTACTCTTGAGTCAGATGTAGTGTTTATATTCTGTTATATATTATATTGATTTAATGGAAACAAGATTTAAAAAGTCTCTAGATAATAATGTTAATGTGGTGGTTGGAAGTATCATTTACCTAATAGTAAATGGTAATGGCAAATAGTATGATAATGTTGTAATTTTATTATACAATAGAAATCCAAAAGGTTAAATTATTTTTACCCAAAAAAAATTACTTCACCTGTTTATAGTTCAGCTATAAACAGGTGAAGTAATTTTTTTTCCCTAATAGTTATTGGCTTTCTCCATTTTTTTGTCTTTTTTTTCAGTATTTATATATCACTTATAATCTCTATGTATAAGATTTAGTTATAACTGATTATTATATAACAATTTGAAATAAAAATAAAACTATTCAACTTTAAAAGTATTAAAGGAAACTTTTAGTGGTGTTGCTGTTGACATGATATTGCCAGCTTCAAGGCTACCTATCATAAATGAACAGATCTACCCTGCAGGACATATTTTGTTACAAAATTTGCCATCTATAACTGTTGGTTGGATCTTAGATGCCAGACCGAATGAATATATTCTCGATATGTGTGCAGCACCAGGTAATAAAACTACCCATTTGGCTGAAATGTCGCTTAATCAGGTAAGTTTATTGAACAATATTGTTGTATCAAATTATTAATTTACGTTTTCTATTAAAACTCCTTTATTGCAGGCGCACATTTTCGCTGTAGATAAAACAAATCAAAAAACTAATAAGATTATAAAAAAATTAAAAGATCATGGAATAAATTGTGTTAAAGTATTTTGTTACGATTCTGTAAAATGTTACACTGAAAATGATTGTGGAGAAATACATGAGCCTCCGTTTCCTCTTAATAGCTTTGACAAAGTTCTTCTAGATGCTCCATGCAGTGGTTTAGGTCAAAGGCCACAATTAGTAAATAAAATATCACCAAAGATGTTGCAATCTTACAAGTTTGTGCAACGAAAATTGTTGAAAGCAGTAAGTATTTTCCTTTTTTTTTTAATTCTTTGGCAGCAAATTATTAACTATCATATTATTTTAACACCTATTAATTTAAATTAACAGATTTTCTTTTTGTGGTTATAAACTTGCTCATAACAATGCAGTTAAGATGATGAACAATACAACACATAGGGCTCGTCACTTTGAGAGACATGTTAAGTTTCGTTACTCCCCTAATTTCACTGGCTACACTTCCCTTCAAAATAGAGTACAATAACGTTTACGACGGTCTCCAAGAAGAGTACCAACAAAACAAAATGATTTATAACTTATGTATTTTCATATAAAAATGTAAAGAAATGTCATCAGGCTTTCAAGGTGCTGAAGGTCGGCGGAACACTTGTATATAGTACATGTACAATTACTGAGGAAGAAAACGAAAGAATGGTTGAGTGGGCCCTTGAGAAATATCCCTCTTTGAAGTTAGTTCCCGCAGAACCTCTTCTTGGAGGTCCAGGCTTACCCAATATAGGACTAAATGATGAACAAAGGTAAAAAAAAATCTTGTTTGTAAATATTTAATTCTATAAAAAAAAAGTTTAAATACATTTCTATAAAAATTGCGTGGTTAAGCATATCCCAGAATACTCCAACTTCCATATGTGAACAGCTGACATACAGCCAGGTTGTTATATCAGCAATTTTAAAATGTGGGGGGTGTTAGCTAGTTTTATCAAAAAAGCAATACATGGTCTGGGTCGAATTCGTGATTACTTGTACTAAAAGGCAACCGGTTAGCGAGGACACTAACAAGTTGTTCTTATAATAAACAAATTCATTTCTTTCATTCGCAGAGTTATGGTACAACGTTTTGGTCCGGAAAATGACGTCCTAAGGTGTCCAGAAGACATTTACAAAAATAGTATAGGATTTTTTATTGCAAAGTTCACAAAAACGCAATGAGGTCTACAGTCT
>DWHS01000057.1:0-12374 GCA_018247935.1 Trogonoptera brookiana
ATATATATAAAAAAAATTAAACGTCCATACATTGATATAAATTTTAATTTTATTCTAATAAATGTATCTATGACTTCTGTCAATTTTCTATCGCTCGTCAAGTTTCGTCCAAGTTAAAAGGAAATGTATAATAAAATTTAACGTTTCGGGTATGATGATGATAATGAAATGTCCGCTGTTTTATTTAATTTGTGCACATTCAATGATGACGGTGTCGTCCAAGATAAATTATTGCGGTGCGAAGATGTGTGCGAATACGGACATGCATACGTTTTGTAAATATTCTGTAAGTATGTTATATATTCAATATATATTATATGTAAAATATGCTGTCAGTCGACCATAGTTTTATAGGATATTATGTGAGTCGGTCTCTCATATGTTGACAGTGAAATGGTAATGTTAAGGCGGTAGATTTACAACGCCATAAGCCAAGTAGGTTCTTATAAATACTATCATGATTCAAACTCTAGCATATATAGTCTCAGGAATCGATCTAATGACTATTGCGTTAAAAGGCAAGTTAGCCGCTTTACCGCAGAGGTAGTAATAAAGACGTGCTCGCTTTCTTGCTAAAGTAGTGTTTAAATCTGCTGCCAATTAATGGCTGGTTACTTTTACTAATAACTAGTGGTAATATGCTTGTTTTCAATCTAGCAATATTATTTAGGATAATACACCTGGTCCTTTATGTATTGGATTCATGCCGGCGATTCTTACCAAAGATGAGAAGTTGAATATAATATCGAGGTTAAATCATCGGCGGAATGACGCTGCACTGGGATTGCTTGGCTACCTGCCCAGCGCTGGTGATATGTTTACTTTGGTATGACTTGGTATTCTGTTTTCCTTTAGGATTACTAATTGTGCTCTTTATCACACACCACCACATTACATCACATTATCTTCTATAGGAATTAAAGTTGACCGACTACAACATAGGAAAATAGTTAGGAAGAGAGAGATCTTCTGGAGCAATAAATTTTTCTTTGTTTTGTATTAATGCTATCCGTCGAAAATTTTATTTTGATTTTTATTAATTAAAGTCAAAGCCTTTGGCAAAAGTAATGATCTAAGATTTTATTAAAATTTGGATAGAAAACGGTTTCCAAGGTCAGATAATTCTTTATGATAATATATGCTGCAAATAAAGATTAGACGCGTTTGAATTAATTATATTTTAATTCCTTAAAAGCGCTGGGTGGAGGAGTTGGCGCGCGAGGCCCAGCTGTGGGCGAACCAGTGCTTACCCCCGAAGTTTCCGGAGGAACATGACGTTTGCCGCGATCTGTGTTAGTTTTTTTAACGTTATAAAGAAGATTTTGGAAATGTTTGACGATCAACTGTTGCCTCTGTGTTCGCTGTACTGATTTTCTTGAACAGATACGACAGTATAAAGCCTCTATGTTGCAGAACTTTAACAGAGATGTCGATATTTCTTGAACGTACTGAATTTGTCCAAAAATATTGCTGGTAACAATTGTTTTTACCTAATAATAGCTTTGTAGTCATAAATTTCACTTGAAAGACCGGACAGAAAAAAATATTATTATAGGAGTTGAAATACAGCTTCCGGTTTTACTATTATTTAGATTCAATCCCAGTTGGTCAGAACGTTGCGTCGGTGGTTGGCGAGGCTCCGGGGCTTAGGGTCGAGTCTCTGGTTGACTTGTGGTACATGCAGGGCCGACACTACAAAGGCAACATCACTTCATTCGTTCCGTAAGTGTCATAAATTTGCTCTATTATATACATTTTTGACTGTATAATTTTATATTATATAAATTCAATATCAGAGATTTTTTTTTAATAATTCTTAATTACTATTTTTTTATCCAGTAATCTTATTTTTGTTTTAGTTCTTCGCATAACCGGAGCTACTACGGTGATTTTGCTCAAATGCTGTGGTCTCGTACATTTATGGTCGGCTGTGGGCGCAGCAGATTTATGGTAACTATTTTTTGTCAACTTTCAGTATTGACGGTGCACATTTTTGTGGCGTCAGACAATAAAGTGAAAACATGTTAGCCGTTAACGTTTACTGAAGTAATTTCTTCACGCTATAAATCTTTATTAACCGATGATGCGGTTCTTGTGCTTTGTTTCGTGACGCAAACTCACGTAACTTTAAATTTCTAGACTTAAATTTAATTTATTTATTAGACCATTTGGCAAGATCGTCCTCGAACCGTGGAGCGGCTGGTGTGCAACTTAGCACCGCGAGGTCCTAGGCCTAACCATCCCCTGTGGCAGCCCGCTCGCCCGGCTAGCCTCTGTCCGCCGCGCACCCGTCCCGCCACACAGTACCCCGGTTTATGCGCCGTATGTAAGTTACAAATAAATCTATATCCAGTTTTTACGCTAAACAATTTCCAAGTTTTAAAATTAACAATACTTTTATGAAAAACTCCTTGCTAACTGGTTCTAACAAAGTAAAACGTCACATGATGTTATTCATAAATTAACGAAATAATTTATTTGTGAAACAGATTCTTGCCTCCGTCAATTTATTTGAACAATACCCATTATTACAATTACCTTTGTAAAAAGTGAAAGTTAACAAAAAAGATGTCAATTTCAGATGACGATCAAAAATTTATGGATAAAAACAGTAAAATGTCTCTAGAAAATACAATAATTTTAAGTACATTGTTAGAGTTAGAACGAAATACCACATTCGATAACGTTGGCAATATGGATGAAATATATCTCACGAAAATAGTAGCTATAGTTATGGAAAGATCATATAAAGATGCACAAAGAATACGGTTAGTAGATGTCAAAGAAATTGTTCGCAAACTAGGCTTTAACGAAGACGATTTTGATGACTCCATGAAAAAAAAGATTGACAATGAAAGAAGAAAAATTAGGAGATACATGAATAGGCAAATCAAATCGAAAAGGAAGTTAAGAACTGTTGGAAGACCGAAAGCATATTATCTATATGAATTAAATAAAGAAGATGATGACAGTAGAAAAAAATGTAAGTTCCCATACAACATTAGAGTCAAAAATGTAAACTCAAATATTATAGAGAAACATGTTGTATATGTTCCAGATTTCGTGGATATAAAATCTGT
Organism: Trogonoptera brookiana; assembly: GCA_018247935.1. Classification (NCBI taxonomy): domain Eukaryota; kingdom Metazoa; phylum Arthropoda; class Insecta; order Lepidoptera; family Papilionidae; genus Trogonoptera; species Trogonoptera brookiana. The sequence continues at coordinate 3,081 of DWHS01000057.1, forward strand.
ATTATACAAAGAAATGAAAACAAAAAATTTGGTTACAGATAAAGGAAGAGAAGAAACTTTTGTTTATTCGGAATCCGATATTAAAATCACAACGGAAGGTGTGCCGAAATTTATAGGGTATACATGGAATATTATGGAAGAACACTTTACTAACTCACCACAATATTTCAGATACAAAGATAATGAATTCTGAAACCGATGAAATCATAAGTTCAGTTCCACAGGAAATTAAATCAGCAGAATTTACAGAAAATTCTACGAATGTAACTTTAGACGAAGATTATAGTTCTGAAATAAGCGATCAAGTTATTGAAGAGTATTTATCAGATCGTAAGTCAGGACTATGTAAAAATCACTAATCGGAGTTTGACAATATTTTGAACTTCCAACAGTATCTAACTTTCTCGAAGTCAATATATCAAGAGTTTAAAATGTCAATTCTCAGTTAGAAGGCGTTGTTCGAAAGGACGTTGACATATAAGAAAGCTATATAAACAAAGGAATTTCTTTGATAATTGAGAACAGAGTCACGAGGAGTACCAAAATTTCCACATCCGTTGTATGTTAAAACATCTAGACATATAACTGTATATAATAAAACGAATTTTCACCTCATATAGCAATGAATAAAATTCTTAAGCTATTGAAGATTTACGATATAAAGATTTAGAATTATGTAATGCAATGCATATTAAAACAGTTCATAAGTATTTTTTTTATATCTATATTTACAGCTGAAACTGCTCGCCAATTACAAGAGACGTTGCTAGGAATGGAACAGACAATGTCACGACAAATTCCGGAAGTGCACAACAATTTTATATCCAAACGATCTACTACATCTACTCCTGCAAAGGTACGGATCCTGTCAAAATTTTACTATTTTTGATAATACGGTTTTTATCTAAACAATACTATTTGGCACATAAATCTAATATTCATGGCGAATATCCAACAATTAGAACAATTTTCCTTTGTTTATTTTCCTATCAGAAGTATCATTAGTATATCAGGTTTGTAGTTTCTAAAGTAAAAGCAGACGAAGCGAATTATGCCACCATAGCATTACAGGGTCTTTACAGTCCTTTTCATGAGCCACAGTAGTCTAGATGAGTCAAATTGAGTTAACATTGTTTAAAAAATAACATGCTTATAATCAAGCGAATCTTCTCTGTAATTCAAGTCTCCATTTTTGTACGGCGATACTAAAGTTTTATATAAGGCATTCTCTTCCAATCAGGTTCGACGGGAGCTCAGGTCTACTGAGAGCGAAGACTTCAAAAGATTCATGCTGATGTACGACAGGACGAGGCAGACGACGGTAGAAGACGCGGTGGAGGAAGACCGGGATGATATAGAAGCCATGAAACAACAGGCCGTGCTGGGTGCTAAGGAGGGCACGGTGCTACAAACGCTGCTGGGCTATCTGCCCAATATGAAAACACTCGGCCTCACATCGGGTCCCGTTTACGGCTCAGCTCCCTTAAGCAGACCATCCTTCCTTTTACACATATTTTATATCCTTTTATTTTGTATTTAGATTTATTTTGATTATTTATTAAAATTTGATTTGTTACAATTTGTCTATTGATTTTGCTTCCGTGATAGCCTACTTGATCCAGCTCTTTTTTATTCAAAGGATTCGAGAACTATTTTCGGTTCCTTTATTTGTTCTTTTTCCTGATATTTCTGAGCATAGATAAATTTTAATTCAGTAAAGCATTCTACATTAGATCTCTGTTACAGCAGATCTCTTTCACAGTTAGCGAGTACTGGTGTAGCAAAAATATATTAGATTTTCACATGGCATATACATGTATTTAGGCTATTGGCGCAATTTAGAGTTGTGTAAAAAACTTAAACAACTCTTTGTTATTGGTAATCATGGCGTTTGTCGCGAGCTGGTTGAGTGACCTCATAAAAATATCTAAATATTAAAAAAATGATTTTATCTTTCAACGATTTCTTTCGTATCATATTCATTGAGTACAATTCTTTTGTTCGTGTGAAATGATTATTCGTTTTCACAACATGGCCGTAGTGTTTGTGGTGTTCAGATTTAGGGCAATGTTAAAATTGTAATGAACGTCGTCCGACGTCGGCGTCGCTTCGGTCATCGGCCGCCGCTCGCCGACGTTAAGCTTGCCGCTACTTGTTATAACATTGCGTTCGTTATAACGTGCTATATCGTGTTAAACTCTGCTATCACTGGTGGCTTTCCGTTTCTGGAGACCGTCTAGGTAAGTGCTATCGCTGTCTATTTCTACCGCTTAACAGTTGTGTGTAAACTTTACTGAGTTAAGGGGTAGCGCGTTTTAACATCTTAAAGGCGATGAACTTAACGTGGAGCAGTATATCATCATGTGTAGCACCACATTATTATACGTTGGCGTATCCGTTACCATCAGGTACTCACCTTACTCGTCTCTTCAGTTCGAAGAATAAAAATAAAGTTATAGTTTCAAAACCATACATTTTAATGATTGCTATTGTATTTTTTTTAAAGGTAAGAATACAAAATATTTCTCATCACAATAATTTGTTTTGTTATTAAAAAAAAGGTTTAATTATTTCATTGTGAAATATATTTAATTTCTTAATATTTAAAAAAAAATTAAAGATATCTCATTAACAATTTGGTTGATTAATTTCACAACTTCATATGGAGATAATATCAAATATCTAACCTCAAATAAAATGTAGCATCAAAATAACAAATAGCAAGTTGCAAATAACGTTATGATGTGCGATTAGCATTAAGGTACAGCCCTATTCGATACTGTATTGTATGGTCAGTGCGGTAAACATAGCCTTTGTTGGCATTACGAGTGCGTTAGTTCGTGCCCATTTGTGGGCCCGGATACAACAAGTTTTACTATTCACGGTGAAATAAACTAAGTGGATACATTGCCCCATAGATAACGTGCGCGATAAAGCGATAAAAGTAATCGGAGGTCAGTATTTTTGCAATTCGTAGAAGTTCGTAGACGCCTCTACGAGATTTACAGCATCAATAAAATGTCGCCTGTTTTGATTCACAAAATAGTTTTAATAAGTAATGAAATTAATGTTTGCCTTTGTCCACGATGGTTTAATAAAGATATTTATAATATATTTTACACATCTTTTTTTATTTTAAATAGCTGCTTCTCACTTCGTCTTTGTTTGTTTAATGCAATTAAAAAGTGACTTGAATATTTCAAAATGGACACTTGTGATACCGTAAAACTAAACTTTGAAGGTTTTAAAGTTAGTAAACAACTGTCTCCCGTAGTACAATTATTTAATTTTAGACAAATATAACCATTGTAATTTATAACCTTTATAATAGTTTTACGCGTACATTCATTTCTGATCACTTATTTAACTTTTTATATAGAATTTGGATTTGTTATTTTGATGTTATTTTCCAGTTAACTTTTGTAGACGGCTTGATTGTTTATTAAGAAGGATTAATCGTTTGTAATTTTACACTTGTATGTTATTCAATACGTGCTATAAAAATAAAGATACTCTTCAGTGTTTTACTTTATATATCTCAGTATAATGACCAACGACACGAGTCACGGTTCCACCGAGGCGCGGGACGCGCGTGGCCCCTGGCTGCGGAAGTCTGACGACGTCAAGATTGAGTTCGGGTTCGGGATGCCGTTGGGGTCCATGTCGGCGCATCCGGCTTTCCACTCCGCATGGGACATCGGCTGGTGAGTAAATCGTTATTTTATAGCTGATGCCCACCATATTTATTCGTTATTGTCATAGAATTAAAGAGTCCCGGTGGAAGGTTTGCTTAAAATCTTTTCTATTGGCATTGAGACGAGTCAAGCCTTACGAGTTACTTAAGTAAGTTACCCGATAATATATAATAATGGGAAAGTACAAAATTATGATCGAATTTTAATTCTTTTTGGTAAGGTAATATTAGCAGTAGCAATAATAGAAATATATAAAGTTACAATCTATGAATTTACAGTAGACTTAATCTAGCAGTACGAAATGAACACAAAGGATTTATGTAGACACAAAGGTGTTGTATTTATTAATGGATGCATTTAATTTGTTAAAAGTTCAACACCCTGACATTTGTACCACTGGGAATAGTTTCGCGGTACTGTCTAGTCGCGCGTCTATTATAATTTTCCCTCTCCGTGGATTCATTTCAAATTACATTGAAATGTTTATTACCGCTCCATAGTATTTTATTCACATATATAATATTTGGAAATATTCATCCTTCAGGTTTATTGGTGTAATGTTCAATAAAGAATTACCTTAGCTTCTAAATAATGTACAGTTTTCATTACTAATTTAATTATTTTATATAGCATTACTTTCTTGAATGTGTTCTCTCCACGTCGTTGTCGATAAACTATGCGTACGGTAATAAAAAAAGCAAATAGTATGATAAAATAAATAAAATAAAACCCTATAAAAACTAATATCATAAACGTTAAACACGATTTAATATAAACATAACTTTATTTTACAAATATTTTGTATATTAAATTTAATGTTAAATGTTATGGCTTTTCTACTAGTCTAGGTAGGTACCACCGCAGCTCCTACTTCTGCCGCCAAATAGTAGAGTGCCAACATTACCATGTTCCGGTTTGAAGGGAGTTGTAGCTAGTGGAATTACTGGGGTAATTAAACATTTTTTGTCTCAAGGCGATGAGCACAATGTGGTGCTGTGTGTACCATCCTAACTAGCGCTACGTTGTTATGGGCTGGCGGTATCCCTTACCATCAGGTGAACGTCCCGCTCGTCTCATCGCTTCGTTGAATAAAAAAACATCTTTGGGTTGTTATATAGGAAAGAACTATTTTACTATCCTCGACTTTATTGTCACATAATATATGAATTTGAGTTCAAGTACTGAAAATAAGTGTACATACATCTATATTCTTACAATTTGTTTTATCAATAATTTTAGACAGTCCTGTTAAGTTCGAAATATTAATCTATTATAGATAAAATTAAAATGAACCAAACATTCGACTTCATGCGCCATTCACGATCTAAAATTTAATAAGTTATAGTAATAATGCTACTAAGGGAGTAGAAATGTCGATGATGTATGTATGTATATTTTTTTCTATCACGAGCGGACGTTCACCTGATGGTAGTGACAAGGAACTGAGGATGATGAACTCCATCACATTGTGGTCGCTACAGACATAAGATGTTAAAGCTAGTTACTCTGGTAATTTCACTAACTACAACTCCCTTAAAACCGGTAGACAGTAATGTGAAATATAAGCTGCGATTTGTGTAATAATATTACACCAATAATTTATATGACTGGTTGCTGAACTGGAGCCGTCGTGCTTAACAATTGCGGCTACTGTGCATATAATAGTAGTTACCAAGTGAACGTTACGCATAATTTTCGTTGTAAATTATCGCATGCAATCGATATCGTTACTTCACGTCCGGTTCAATTCGTATCCCGATATCCGGTGACCGCCGGGGCGTCGAGTTGCAACGACCTCGTCGTGCGATACCTTGCCGCTACTGCAACTGATGCAACCTGCTCACTGGACAAGAAAATCGAAAGCTTTTACGAATTTTATACATCACCTTTCATTGAATAGTAAATTGTTTATGTACAATGATTGTTTTAATATTGTATAGGCTAGTGGCTGGTTACGATCACACCTGATGGAAAGCGGAGATGTAGTCTAGAAGCTTATACACTCTTCTCTTAAAGTCTCCCACATTATAGCTGGGAGGAAACACTGATGCCGGCAGACTGTTCCAATCCTTCGCTGTTCGCATAATGAAGGACAACTGATGGCTTCAGACAGCACAGGTGGTAGGTCTCTGTTGCTGGAGACCGTCTATGTAGATACCATCGAAGCTCCTATTTCCGCTGCCAAACAGTATTGAGCAAACATTACTGTGTTCCGGTTTGAAGGGAGCTGTCGCCAGTGAAATAACTGGCGTATACAGACTTAACATCTTATGTCGATAGCGACGGTAATAATCTGGTGCTACTTATATCATCCTAACTGGCACCAAGTTATAGACAGAAGTAATTCACACCAATCGGTCTTGTACTATCTGAAGCCTGAAGCCTGAAGTTACCTGCGATATTCACCAGATCGAATAATGAATATGCAATGATAAACACGAATCTGACGAATGGGACACCTATTGTCGTAGATTTTATGATACTAACATATTTATGATAGACCATACATTATATTATACTTCGCACCATCATTCCTCATAAACCCTGGTTAAAGAGCTCGGAGCATTCTTCTTCGACGTAATCCTTATGCACAAAGTAGTACCGCGGGATTGAATAGATTTGAGGGTTGCTTGATCTTCTCAGAGAGCTGAGGTGATAAAAATTATCCCACTATTCCCTCCATATTCGTAAATCAACCGACAAGGCCGTATAACGAATGGGAATAAATAGCGAAGAATGAGACTAGATATAGTATTACGTCAGGAATTGTTGTGGTTTAATAAGCTTTGTATGTTATAAAAACAACTGAGCAGAAAACCTTCAGTCGTATTTATAGTTCTTATTCAAAGTGTACTTCTGGCGTCTTAAATGAAAACGTCTGTAGCTAACTGCGTTTGTATCTTATTATCTTTTGTAGCTGTGGTAGTTATGTTTTCTTAAATTTTTCGCTGTGGTGTGATCTCAGTTATTATTTTATTTATATTATCATTATTATATGAAATTATTAATAAATGATAATGCAGCTATTGTCAATATTGTAGGCGATGTTCGCTCCGAAGCAGTAACTCGTTTACATACACAGTATTGATTTTTCTTATTATATGTAATCGTTACATTCGCTGCTATGTATTAAAATAATTAACATCTTCGTATTAAAACATAAAAAAGCATATTACCGTGTTTAGCTAGTCAAATTACTGTGGTAATTACATTTTACTTTTCTCTAAAGGCGACGAGCAAAAAATGGGTTATTTCATTAGATTGTTTTATGTACTATGTAATTTATTACTAACGAATATACAATACAAAGATTTATTAAGTAAAATTATTAGAAGTATTAGAATTGTTAGAGTAAAAAAATACAAGCTTTTTTAAAACTAAAAGACATTGGGACATTTATTTTTATATTTACATTTTAGTTGTAGTAGGTCTCTTTTGTCGGAGACCGTCTAAGTAGATACCACCGTAGCGCTTATGTCTACCGTTAAATAGTATTGTGTAAACAATACTGTGTTGCGGTTTGAAGGTTGTTGTAGCTTGTGTAATTACTGGGGTAAAAAGACTCGACATCTCATGTCTGAAAACGACGAGCAGTATTTGGTATAGTATATATCATCCTAACAAGCACCACGTTATTATGGACAGGAGTATCATTTACCATCAGGTGATCGAAACGGTCGTCCTGTCGCTTCCTTGGAAAGAAGTCGTGATTAAACAACTTTATTTAATATACGTAAATTAATTTAAATTTGAAATGATAAGGCTCTAACCTCAGGATATAATCATCGGCTGATGACGTCATCAGCATAATAAAACGAGCACTGTTAGACACAGACACGATCACACTCTTCGAAGAACTTCTTCATCCTAAGATGTTCCACATCCACTGTTTCATTGATTTTCACCAGATCACGGGTTCACTTTGGCGAGTTGCACTAACATCTTACCTGCTAGTAAAATGTCATGTAAATAATGATTTAATAGTAACGATTCCTTTAATGGAGTCTTTGGGTTAAATAAAACATATTTTTCAGGTTTCTTTGTAGGTGACCTGATTTCTTACCGACCTTACTGATTGAAATTTCCGATAACACTTGAAATAATTATTACGTACAGTAATATTACAAAGTGCGCTTTAGTACCTTTGTAGAATAAACTATTATTTTATCTATAAAATCGAGACAGAGTTAATCTAATTTTATTATTACATTAGTTTTAAAATAAAATGCAAAGTGGATTATATGTCGTTTTTAATCTAAATACGAGATGATACTATAAATATTTAATATGAGCAGAGAGATAAAGAGATATGATGATGATGAACAATACATTATTCTTCGAAACAAAATTAGATATTTATTATTAAGAAGTTAGTTAAACTTTACGAGGAAATTTTTATTTAAAACATTAGCGAAATCTGTCATTTTTTAGAATATAAAATGTTTCGTTAAAATACATAATAGTTGAGTACATTATATAATACAAGAGCTCTTTCTCATCTTATTATTATATGGATACCTTTGGACTTTCAAATATCTGCGCTTTATCACATCTATTTCTTACAATTTCTCTTGAATAACGAAGATAGATCTCACAATTGACCTGTATAGGATATCCATCGTAAAAGGCGACTAAGGAGGGAACAAGTTTAGGAAAACGGCAGCAGCTTTATTTGAAAGCTGAGCGAGTATATGTATGTCTCCTTAGAGATACCTATTTTTAGACAATGAATATCAATAGATAGAATTGATGACGATGAAAATAAAAATTAGATCTTAAACATTGATTTAATGGTTTTTTGTTTAAATAAACTCTTTGATTTGAATCCTCTTTTTTAATTTTATTGATAGCAATGAATATAAGGTGTTTCAGCATGTAAAATCGATTAATAAACTTCAATGCGCATTATATTGCAGCTGACATACGCTGAATATTTCCTTTGTATGTATTTCTTTGCATAACTGTATCCATTACTATTAATTATGATACCGCACATAAATTAATTTATCATTAATTAATATTAAAAGTAGTTACAATGTTGTTATATAGTTATACATATAAACTACATTAAAAACTATAAACCAGTATAAAACATTGCTTCACATAGTAATGACATAATGAAGTATTAACCCTTGGCCAAAAAGTAATATGTTTAACGCGTACCGTTTTTTTTTGCGATCACATAAATTAGTTTTATAATCATATTGAATTTTTGTTGTTTTTTAATTGTTTTTACATATTAAAAGTACATGTATAGATGTCGTTAACAATTTATTCGTAGTATCAGCCGCGGTCGCGTGGCGGACACAATTTAATAATAAACTGCCCACACAATTTCCTCAACAATACTTTTTTGGTTTTAACATAATGTTTTAAAGGAAATAATTACAGCAACGTTAGAAAATAACGGTTTTGATGTATCTGTTAAAAGGTGACTATGATGGAATAGGTTCTGAAAGAGATCCGTAATTCTCCATATAAGCGTTAAGTTAAGCGTTAGGTATCCTTCTTGAGAAGTCCATTTTTCAGGGCTAATTCCTCAAGCCCACTGCTGAGCATAAGCTTATTTCAAGGATAGCCACGCCGATGGGTACTGCGT
>DWHS01000058.1:0-12372 GCA_018247935.1 Trogonoptera brookiana
GAAATGAATTTATCGTTTTTTAAAAAATAATTAATATATGAGATGGGTAACGCCGATACAAAATTAAATTTTAGGAAGGCTGTCGTTCAGCTCACGTCAAAAACGCAGGTATGGTAATGGATACTGTTTTTTTGCTTTTATAGAAATCGGTCAATTGTTGATATTTTTTTATTTCTAGCCCATTGACGCGACTGATGATAACTTTTGGGATCAGTTCTGGTCAGAATGTATAACAAACGTGCAGGATGTGTACACATTGGTACCCGGCGCAGAAATTCGTGCTTTGCGAGAGGAGTCGCCGAATAATCTGGCTACTCTTGTATACAAGGCCGTTGAAAAAATGGTAAAAACTGTAGATAATAGCTGCAGAACACAAAGAGAACAACAGACTGGTAAGCCTTTGTACCATGTTATTTTAAAATACGAAAAAGACCTTACATACTTTGAAAGGTTTATTTTTTTTTGCTTCTCCATATTTTTAATTATATTTGAAATTAACTTAAAAAAAAATAACAATATCGCACTTAAATCTAATTAGAAAACCATGTTATTGATTAAAAAGTAAGATTTGTAGTTTTTAAGTGATAAGATTGTAATGTTTTTAACATGTGTTCTACTACAAATTATAATTTCTTTTGCTAATATGATTCTATAAAGGGTGCTATATTTCATAATGCTATGTTAATATATTCAGTAACATAAACAAAAGCGATTTACAGCTTTGAATTGCTGCCGCCTTCTAACCAGAGTTCTGCCATATATGCTGGAAGAACCAGAATGGCATAGCTTTTTTTGGTCTTCTCTACCTGCAGCAGGGGAGAATGAGTCTGTCCCACTAGCACAGTCTCTCGTCAATGCCATTTGTGTAAGTATTTATGGTAATATATATGTCAGTTGTTATTGCTAGTATCACTGTTACATAGTTGGAAGGCAGGTTTTAGCTATAGCTCACAAAGCAATATTTCTTATTGTCATTTGGCATCATGTAAATTTTAGGTGAAATGTATTGTATGTATTGTAAAATATTGTTTATTAAAAAAAGTAACTACTTTTTTTGCTATAAATGTTTTTGGTAGAATAGATTTTAAACAGTATTCATAATTATGTCAGAAAATATGTTAATATAAACAAAATATAAATTAGTATGAAATGGTATAAAAATTATGAGAGCTCATTATTTTCTGTTATTTTTAACAACTATTTAATATATTTTTGAGGAATTGTACTTAATTATAAACATTCTTTCAGGACCTCCTGTTTTGTCCAGACTTCACTGTAGTTAGTACAAAGAGATCGGGTCCGGTGAGTATTGATTTTTTGATGAAGTATTATCTTATCTATACCAACATGTATAACTGTTTTCATCCATTAAGCCATCACACTAACACAGAGCCATCAATATAAAGTTTATCAGTAGATATGACTAACACATATGATCTACATATGTTAACAGAAAGTACATCTTGGTCGGGTTTGAAGACATGGAAATAAATTATGATGAGAGCTGTTGAACTGGCAAGACTACAATTATACAAAAATAATTGCTCTTATGCTTGTTAGATAAAAGTCAACATTTTTTTTTATTTCATCATTGTGATTGGTGATGCAGGAGCGTGCTGAGGAGCTCACATCACTGGATAGTTGTGAATACATCTGGGCAGGCGGAGTGGGTTTTGCTCGCAGTCCCGCTCGCAATGCACAGCATGAAGCAGCTAGGGCAGAGCTATTGCGATTACTACTCACCTGCTTTAGCGAGACGATATACAAAACAACACAGCAAGCGTCTGCACACCACAACAAGTGGATAGCGTAAGTCTTAGATATAAAGACCACTAGTAATATATTATATTGTATATACAAATGAATCTGTACAAGCTCACAACTCCAACAGAAAGTGTGGTTTTTACTCCAGATCATCACTCCCGCCACACAGTTAAGTGACCTTAAAGTTATACTGATGATCTTAGGTGTACTATGGATATTATCATTCCCTGCTTATAACCGTAAAGTTTTGCTTGCCTTAAGACACAGATAGGTCTTCAGTAATAGATATACAGCCACCTGTAAGGTCATCACAACAAAAATGTTCACTTGTAGGTATTTGACCAGTGCGGATAACCGGCACGCGCTGCCTCTGTTCACATCGCTGCTGAACACAGTATGCTCGTACGACCCGGTCGGCATCGGCTTGCCGTACAACCACCTGCTGTTCGCCGATACACTGGAGCCGTTGGTTGAGGTATTAATCAATTTTACACCATTAATATGGAGAACACTTACATCTAGTTGGACTGCTTCGGATTAATCTGCATCAATGTCAGTTTAGTTGTTTTTTAAATTATATCATGGACGCGGCTCTTTTTAAATTGTTATTAATATCGTCTGCCAAATTAAAATCTCCTATACACCTTATAACATTTTAAATATTATTTTACAATAAAAGCCAATTGCAAACAAGTTGAGCTGTTCTAGCAATCACTTGGAGTAGACAAACACAAACATTTTAAAATAATTAATTCATGTCATTATACCTGTTGCATTAGAAATCAATTGGAGAGGCTTATCTTCAGCTATGGATAATGAAAGGATGGAATAATGATGGTTTTAATTTATGGTATAAATGTATTTGTTTTTTTTGCAGATAGATGTTTAAATTTATTTTAGTTTCATGATGAATTATTTTTCATTCTTTGTGCAGGTGGCGCTGCAGGTTCTTATTGTGACCTTAGACCATGACACGAGTAACATAGTCAGCGCTGATTCAGATGAGGTAATTTTTTCTTGTTAGGGTGATGAATCGGGTGTTGCAGGGGTAGCTTCTGGCTTTGAAAAAATATATAATACATTAAAAGTATTTTGTAAAAACGAAGATTTGTCGTAGCTCTATGTTGCTTTGTTTGTGGTAGCTTTATGTTGTTAACCAAGTAGTATATAACTATTACTGTATTCCTGTTTGAAGGGCGCGGTATTTATAACACTAGGATAGGTCTCAACATTTTGTGTCTTAATGTGATGAGCACAATGCGATGCAGCGTATATCATAACTACCTCCATAGTATCACACCTCGTTTCCTAGCAACCACCTGATCTACTCATTAAGTTTTTTACATAAAATTTGGGAAAAATAGTTATATTGTATTTTTTGTGTTGACAGGTTGCAGCCGACAACCTGTTCATAAACTACCTGTCGCGCATCCACCGCGATGAGGACTTCCAGTTCGTGCTCCGCGGCATCACGCGCCTGCTTAACAACCCGCTCGCGCAGACTTACCTGCCCAACTCTTCCAAGAAGGTCGCGCTGCACCAGGAGCTCCTGGTGCTGTTCTGGAAGATGTGCGACTTTAATAAGGTATATTACAAAGTCTATCCAGGGTCAAATGTGGAGTTTGTTTAGTGTCAGGATTTTCGTGTAAGTTTACACTCTCATATTATATTTAACATTATTATATTAAGGATAAATATTGACAAATGTCGATAAAAAAAAACAATGTTGCCACATTAAGAATTTTAGACCTTTATGGTTTTTATTTCTGTAGATGTATGTATGGTAAAATTTTTGAAATAAAATGTATTAATATTTTTTATAGAAATTCATGTACTACGTATTGAAGAGCAGCGATGTGCTGGAAGTGCTGGTGCCGATACTATACCACTTGAACGACTCCCGCGCAGATCAGTGTTAGTTTTAAATCATGGAAGTGTTTCTACCGCTTCAGTTTTTTTATTCTACACTAATCATTTTAAGATTCTATTTACATGACACTCCAAGACTATATAGATAAGCTTACTTTATTAGCGAAAGCTAAATCGCCCGACACCTGGAGGTAGGTTTCTGTTGCCGGAGACCGTATAGGGTGGAACCACCGCAGCTCGTAATTCCACCGCCAAACAGTACTGTATTTCGGTTAGAAGACTAACTAGTAACACAACTGTAGTAACGATTTGACTTTTTATATCTCAAGGTGATGAGCCAATCTGATGAAGTATATATTATCCTGACTAGCGCCAAGTCGCTATATACAGGCATGTCAGTAACAGCTAGTTGTGTCGTCGAATAAAAAACCCAACAGGTCAGATCTTATTCAAGCACTGATCTGTATAATTTAAAAAGAAATATTGTTTTTTTAACATCTCTATTTAGCTATCTTTGTCTGATTTGTGTAAGCTCTTTACAAATATAAATAATTTCCTTGTAACATCAGCGCGCGTGGGGCTGATGCACATCGGCGTGTTCATCCTTCTGCTGCTGTCAGGGGAGCGTAATTTCGGCGTGCGGCTAAACAAGCCGTACACGGCGACGGTGCCGATGGACATCGCCGTCTTCACCGGCACCCACGCGGATCTGCTAGTTGTTGTCTTCCACAAGATCATCACCACCGGCCATCAGCGCCTGCAGCCGCTGTTCGACTGCTTGCTCACTATACTTGTTAATGGTGGGTCCCAATAGTGCACGGATATAAAAGAAAGTTTAAATTAATGTATTGTTAAAATTAAGGAATATAATGGCTGTTGATTTTGATGTGACAAGGATGGAGCTGAGTTGAAGATTTGGTACATAATCTACAGATATAATGTGGATGATTTTTTTTATTGGGACTAGACAAGCTGAATGTTCGTTCACCTCATAATACATAATACATGTATCAATAACGTAGCGCCATCTATAATGACATACACTGCACTATATTAAACTTGATGCCTTGAAAGTTAAGATATCTTGTTACTTCAATAATTTTACCAGCTACAGCGCCCTTCAAACCGTAGTACAATTATGTTTGTACGCTACTGAATGGGAGCCCTGGTCTACCTTGACAGTTTATTTAGTACTGATGAATACTCAAACGTTATTAAATTTTCAAAATCAATGACACATAAACATATAATAGTTTCTTCTATTTTTGTTACTGTCACACAGATGACATTTCCACCGGGTGGTTAAGTGATGTGGTCAGCAGTGGTAAAACACTTCAGCCTAAAAACAGCTCGACCAGTGTACCCCCCTTCTCTCGTATTTTAATTAAAAAAGGATGTATCCAGTGTCTCCGTACTTGAAAACCCTGTCGATGGTCGCGTCAACTAAGCTTCTTCATCTACTTGAGGCGTTCAGCACTCCGTGGTTCCTGTTCTCGCAGCCCAACCACCACCACCTCGTCTTCTTCTTGCTGGAGATGTTCAACAATATGATACAGTATCAATTCGATGGTGAGTCTCTTCATAGCTAACACACAAAAATGTTTGGTAATATGTTTGTACCATACAATCGAGTTTTTATTTATTTTTTGTTTGAATGGTGAAAGGGAGTTCCTAGAATAAATTCTGAGAATATTTTCATTTAGCCCCTCTCTTTCTTTGTGAGGTAAGACTTCGAGTCTCATCAGTAGAAACGTTAAGTGGGCACTGTTATTTATGGATAATGGGGGCTAACATCATAATGTCAACTGACGGATATACACAAGTGGACATAGATCTCTTGTAATGTATTCCACAAAACACGGCCTTTATTAAAGGCTATCATTTGACCTTAATATTATTCTTATGTTAAATGACAACAAGGGCAAAGATGGAGAAGCAAGGTATACTAGAATACTGTACATTAACAACTGGAAGATAAGTTTAATTATCTTCAGGTCTTAAAAGAGTCATTACCTTTTAAATTCTTTGCCTATATAGACTGTGTTGTTTATCATCATCAGAACGTGGCAGTCCACTGCTGAACGTAAGCCTCTCAAGGGATGCCATTTAGGTATTATTTATATAACATTATTTAATGTCTGTAATTGGTATTGATGTTTTCGCTTGTTGGTTACTTTGAGCGTCACCGCAGGAAACTCGAACCTGGTGTACACCATAATACGCAAGCGCGGCGTGTTCCACGCGCTCGCGAACCTGCCGCACGAGCACGCCGCCATTGCGCGCTCGCTCGCCGCCACGCGACCCGCGCGCCCCCTGCCCAGGTACGCGCCCCTCGACTACCTAACTTTACTAACACCAGTCTTATGAATTGCTAAGTATTAGCTTAGGTGAATGATAAGTACTTGTAGAAACTGTAATTATTCAGCATCACACTTCTTGTGGGACTTGTCGTCTGTCAACCCTGGTGGTTGATGTCTGAATCACTCCCCTTGTAAGAGATGTTGTCAGGTCTCGGTACGGAGAACGCAACGGTTATTTATGATTTTTAAATATTTTAATGCTACATGAGTAATCAATAATATTTTGATTCAATGGAGCTACGAAACGGGCATGAAGTCAAATTATAATGTAACATTGGGATAACAGTTAAAATATTTACAAAGCATCATGCTGTATATGATGTTAAATGTCAGATGAAATAATAATATGATATTATAGATCGCGTAGTACGGAATCGGTGAAGGAAGCTGCCATGGAAGGCTCGCGGCCCGCGCAGCCCGCCGAGCCCGGCACGCTCAACGCGACGCTACCGGACACACCCGGTACGCATGATATCAACTTACGAAATTTACACACACTCACACGCACGCACGAAAATAACCAAAGCAAACAAACACACGATTATTGGACTCGAGTCAAGAGTTTAAAAAACCTTGAGTGTTGTACTAAATAATAAATTATTAAAGCTTTCTTTATCTCAACCTTTTATAAGATTTTGTGATTAGAGAAAGAAACCTGTCAATCTCGGCTTCTCTACTCCTACTCACTTTTCAAATGTTTTTAGACCAGTTTAAGTGACCAATAGATTATTTGAATCCACTACTTGACTAACAGCGGGAACTTTATAACGTCTCGTTGTAGCTATAACGTCGATGACGGAGCGTGAGTCCGCGCACCCGAGAGACCAGCTGCTGCCCAAACGCAGTGGTGGCGACGGCCAGGACGGGGAGAAGGCGGAGGAGGAAGACAGCGAGCCGCAACATGAGCGTAAGGAGGAACCTAACACGCGGCCAGCGAACAAGGAAAACGCCATCAACAACGTTACACAGGTAACGTTTGGTCTACGTACATATTTTATACCAGCTTGAAGTATTGAAAACGGGTTTCTCGAATATATCAATGAGATTTGTTTTTGTAAAATGCCTTCAAGGTCAGGGTCATTCACCTGCTCAAAATTAGTTCTCATTAATTATCGATTTTCTTTAAAATGTTCTTTGAGACTTCTGGTGTTTCTCAGGGGTCTATATTTGTGCCATTTAATTATTGAAGTGCTGTCATATTATTATTAGTCAATAATATGAAATATGTTTTCGGGCAGTCGTCATTAACATATTTAAATAATCAATATTTACTTTATTATATATTTGGATAGGTGACTAGGTGTAGTTTCTAAGCTAAAAACTAACAGGCAAAAGCAATCTTTGCCCTTTGTCCGCCTTTATATAAAACAGGAGAGGAATTTAACCTTTTTTGATACGAATTCGATAAATGTTCTTTTGGAAATCATTGCAGAAAGAAGGTTGGAGAGCTACCGGCGAGTGGGTGGCGAGTTGGCGCGGCCGGCTTCCACTGCAGACCATCATGCGGCTGCTTCAGGTCCTCGTGCCGCAGGTGGAAAAGATCTGCATCGACAAGTGAGTAACAACATTTTGCTGCACTGTAGTATATCTTTAATCACATAAAAATGATAAATTATTAATATTAACATTTTGCAGTCAGTACCATTTGAGACATCTAGCAGCAGCTCAGAGATATTACATTGCATATGGTTAAAATCTATTTTATTTAAAGAAAAGGATTCGATGTTGTAATATGGCGCTTGTGTTTATTATATAATATAATTATTTACATTACTTACACAAATCACATTGTAAATAAATTTTGAATAAAAAAAATGTCTGCTGTTATGGTCGCAAGTTGTAACAAACTGTTGTTGCAGGGGCCTGACGGACGAGTCGGAGATCCTCCGCTTCCTCCAGCACGGCACGCTGGTGGGCCTGCTGCCAGTACCGCATCCGATCCTCATCCGGAAGTATCAGGCAAACGCTGGCACCGCCGCCTGGTTCCGGACGTACATGTGGGGCGTCATCTATTTAAGGTAATCTAACAGAAGATTGCTTATTTTTATCTATAATGATGTTGCCCTTATTTTAATAATAAAAAAAAAAAACCTTAATAAAACTTACCCTTGCGCAGAAACGTGGACCCGCCTATATGGTACGATACCAACGTGAAGCTGTTCGAGATACAACGAGTGTGAGGACCGCCTAGACAGGACCAAGTAGCCAATAACATAGTGAATAAAGCGCTTTTCTATATCCTCATTACATCACACGTTGATTTTCAATATTTGTTCTATATAGCAACATTCGTCTATGGCTGGAAAAAAGGATGTATTTTGTGTGCATTTCGTCAGTTAGCTTATAACAAAGGTATCCATTGCATAAATTTTCAATTTTGATTTAGTTATCTATTAACGCATTACAAGTTATCAAGTACACGCACTTGTACGGCCGGAAATGCAAATATACGTGAAACAGAATAATGATAATTTGACAAATATTCAATATAAATACAGAATAAACATACATTAGATTTCCTAGTCTATATGTTCGGATGTAAATGATTGCCGCAACCTGCCGAACTGCATTTATAGCTTTATTTAACTATTTGCAGCTCTCCATTCGGCATGTAAATATTTTCAATTATTATTTTTAATATAACAGTAAAACGGTTTTATCTATATTAAACGTTACGGTTTTTATTTTTTCCCTTTTTTCGATAAAATTATGAACTTGTACGGTGTTAGTGTACAATTAAGCATATTCAAATGAACTTTACATACTACGCTTAAGTTTTTTTCTTATTTATTGAAAATAACATTTTAGTTATTTCGTTGAGTAAAATTAGCGCTACCATTATTTATTTAAAGGTAATAAAATTTATGGTCAATTTTACTGCAATATTGGCTCTATGTTGCGCTGTTTTGTTGTAATAATATTAAAAAAAAACTATATCCATGAACAAGATTTATACAATCTGGGACGAGGCAGCATGTTCTCAGAATCTTAGCCTGTTTTTTATTTATAATATTTTTATACGTAAACTTAATCAAAGCGCGGGCAGCAACCTTATGAATAGTTACTGCGATAATTAACATTTTAACTTAATTCGGTTTATGTGGTAATACATTTCCGGCTTGGAATTATTTCTACTAAGTCATCGTTAAATAAAACTAAACAGTTGTATTCTCATAAAAGTTTTAGATAATTTCAAAATTTAACTAAAAATCTAGATAATTTACGCGAAGTTAGTTTTCTAGGTTATAAATTTTAACGAATAAAAATCGCGTATATGTGAAGCATTGTAACCAAAATATGGATTTTCATATAAATTCCTTGTTTTATTTTATTTAATTACAAATTTCGGCCACAGCTTGAGTACACAAGTTATTGTTGATTGCGCTGATGCCGGAGAGCGTTTAGATAGGGCTCATATGTCAACTGTCGAAGAGTAGCGTTGGGAACTTTACTGTGTTCCGGTATGAACTGCGCTGTAGTTAGTAAAATCTGTTATAATTGTATAAGCACAATGTGGTGCTGTGCAGTGTAACTGGCGTCACGTCGCTATGGCGGGCGTGCAATCGGGTTCCGTTCGATGGCTCGACTTGTCCGTCATACTGCGCAGTGGTTCGTCATTTATTCCTTACCATTTGCCGTCATCTCCAACTTGAAGGCGGCGAACGATCTTATGATAAAGCTTTTAATGTTACTATTTACGGCTGTTCCATGACTTCGCTAGTCATTTAATTACGCTTCGCTCGCATTGCGCGCGCGGTGTGAATGGTCGCGACTGCGGCGGGGGACGCGTTTCGTTGTCGATAATTGTATGTATTACCTGTGGGTGTGTGCAATATCCCTTGAGAACCCCCCTCCCCATCTTTCTAAATTTGGAATTCCTTTTTTTTCATATTTTAAAATCTTTTTATTTAATGCTGTAAACGAAAAATGGAAGGTAACTAAACTTTGAGTCCCATTATCGATTATATATTTTTATTTAAAATAATCTCCGGCAAATTCTTAAATCGTAACGCTTTATATTTTCACTTCATTATTACGTTATTCTAAGTGGTGTGTGACGTGTTTGTTTTTCATTAGTTTAAAAAACAAAAAAACCTTTATTTTTATGATCGCTTTTTACCATTTTATTATGATAAGTACACGTTAGTTGTCGTTTAATATTTATCACCTCTTTGTAAAAGTTCCAATAATCTACCAAATAGTAAGTCGCATTTTTAACATACATTTAGCGTCGTCTCATCTGTTTTACGTTTCGCACATAGCTATTTAATAGATATAAAATGTAATTTAGAATAAATTTATTATTTATTTTGTCACCGATGTACTTAATGTTATCAATTGAAAATATATGAGAATACGAGCTTGAAGGATTTTTTATTTCATGCATTGTATCCTTTAATAAGAATTTATGTTTAAAAGTAATGAAATAAAAGACTGACATTTGATAAGCTGTGGTTTGGCTGCTCACGATTACAAATAGCATTGCTTTTAAACCATCTCGCTTTAAGTGTAATGTGTAACACATATACCGCAATTGGATACTTCATTTACAATTGCAACGTTTTAGATCGTTCAGAATTGTGTTAAATCTAGACTAGTATTTATTGAATTATCCAAAAGTCTGTCATAGGTATGGTCAATCAGAATATCACGGCTGTGTGAAAACGTACCCCTTGTTTCGTCTAAAAGAAATCACCGTTAGGTTTTAACCGGTAAGAAACCGACATAATTTCTATTTCTCACGCAGCGAAGGGACGTCAGTATCTTCACGTAAAAAAAGAGGGTTAATCAGAATGTGTAAGGAAGTGTAAAAAACAAAACGATGGGTGCACATTGACAATAATTTATTAAGCGTCCGTTACAGAGGCGAGCTGGGGCCCGCTTCAGGGCGCTTCGTACAAAAATATCACCGCGCCGCTGCGGCCGCACGCCGGCGCTCCACGCGTGGGACCACACAGCCAGCTCATTCACACCCCACGGGAACTACTCCCAAGACATTTGCGAACACCATCCGGTAGTGAGTTATATACAAAAAAAATACGACCGCAAAATAACGATAATAACTTCCAAAAAACCGGGAAATAGCAAATGTTTAGTAATAAAATTTAATATACGAAAACATTAAGTTATTTACTTGAAATAGCCCACGAGACGTTGCCACACGTTACAAAAAGATATAGACTTGAGAATAAGTGAAGTTTTATAAACTCGGTCATCTTGGGAGTAGTTTTAACATTATACATACCTACTTAATACGAAGACATCAATTTTGACTTAAAATAAAACAAAGGAACCATTTAAACAAATACTATTCAATATTTGTGCGAATATTAAATAAATATGAGATCATTGTCCGACTAACGAGAAAGCAAAATTTTATAAACTCCAGCACGTGAGGGGTGCATTTCAAAATTAAACTTTACCAACCGTCCTAAATTATTAAACGTCGAAGAAACTTCACTCAACAATACGTGTACTATAGAAACATTGATAAGTTTTTTCAAGCGTCCACAAGACCAGACGGTTTTGCTCCGGCTGGGTCCGTTTAGCATTTATGATAGAATATTAAGAAACAAAATCATTTCAATAACATATTTAAAAAAGAAACAATTCCTTTAACATCAAGCTGTAACATGTACTGTACTGCTTAGCAATAGAAATAAGTGATCCAGAGTTACTTAGATCTTTAATCAAATTGCCAAATACCAATACACACTTCCTATTGGACATAAGGTAAATAAATCATTAAAAGCGAAAGTATCAAGACATTGTAAATCAATACATACATATATATGCCTGACGGAGCTACTTAACTCTCCATTGCACATCACTTAAACATTAAACCGTACTTAAGTTATTTAGACACCATTTAAAAGATGAGATTACCCATTCGCTTACAGCTAACCGCTAGCTATACACCGCACGACGCTAACTGTACACAACTAAACACAATTTACTACACGTCTCCCATTATTTTGTTTATATAAAACCAAAAATGTCAAAAGTTAATACAAATATCATTACAGCATTGGATAATAAACCAATCGTTCTAAACTTTTGACTATTTTATAAAACGATAATGGCGTTGGGATGTTTTATATCAGAATTACAATTGTCATGATGTAGTCCACTCAATTGGAGAACTTTACTGTGTTTCAGTTTGAAGGGCGTAGCAGCTGATTTGATTACTGTATCACAAGACATCGGTATATTGTAACTAAAGCAGCTTGGTAAAGAAAATAACGATCATTACACAGCGGTTAGGTTAGGTTAGGTTAGGCGCCATTCGCGGTTGTGTTATGAGGTGGGGTGAGGAGGGGGCGTATAATAAAAATACGGGGGGGGGGGGGGGGGGGGGGGGGGGGGGGGGGGGGGGGGG
>DWHS01000059.1:0-12362 GCA_018247935.1 Trogonoptera brookiana
TATATATTGTATTAAGATATTGATGTTCAATTAATGATATCTTATCATCAACGTCATTGCCAAAGTCTCCTCTAAAATTGGTGAAGTAAATCATGAAGAATGATTTCTTACAATTGTGCAAGTATTAAACGTTTAACGAAAGTATATTAAACTGATTATATCGCATCCGTTTCAATTATTACAGATACTTATCACGAAATATTTTTATTATATAATTTATTTTAATCGGCCGTTATAAATATTAGATAAAGACAATATCTCTATCTGTAGATGGTAGGTCTCTATTACCGGAAACCGTCTAGGTACCACCGCAGCTCTAATTTCAACGGTCAAACAGTAATGTGCAAACATTGCTGTGTTCCGGTTTGATGGGCGTTGCGGCCAGTGAAATTAATGGGGTGACGAGACTTGAGACGAGCGCAATGTGGTGCTGTGTATACCATTCTAATTACCGCCACATTGTTATAGGCAGAGCATGTCACTTACTGTCAGGTGCTATCGGTAACATATAGTTTTTCTAAATGGCAGTAAAATTTTTGGGCCCAATTATTTTTTAAATTAGAGTACACTTCAATCGAAAGTTTGTAATCGATATGAGAGAGCATCGTTAACACAATATTTCTACTATAATGCCGTTATGTTCCCAGACATATTCGATTTTTTTAAGCGACGAGACGAGCGAGACATTCACTTGATGGTAAGTGATACGTCTATCCATAACAACGTGGCGCTAGTTAGGATAATACCCATTGTTCTCATCGCCCTCAGGCATAACATGTTAAGTCATATTACCGCGAATAATTTCACTAGCTATAACGCGCTTCAAACTGGAACAGAGTAATGTTTGCTCAGCACTGTTTGGTGGCAGAAATAGGAGCTGCGGTGGTACCTACCCAGACCTACCACCAGTGTGCGTCGTCCTTTTTTTTACTAATACGCCCACTACATACATTTTCACTTTCGCCGATAGCTTTTCATTACATGTGATTAATGAAATGAAACCGATATACGCCGTAACGGCCATTAATCACCTGATAAGAGTGAGGATCAGTAGTCTAGAAATCCCATGTTTTCAATGTAGCAAACCCTTTTTTCCGTTAAATAGGATCAATAAGGCTCCGGTATTTTATAATTCCAAACATTCAATCAATGATTTTATTTTACGATACGATTAAATAAAAAAGCTTCACTAATCAAAATGTGTTGTTTAGATTCAATTGAAACAAAAAGTCTTACAATTTTGTTTCAATACTAATAATTTAAAGAACTTGTTATAAACTCAATCATTCCCTACAGTTAAAGAAAATAATTTTGATTTGTTGCATTTGACAAACTTAACAAAGAAATAAAACTTATTTTATTCTACCTAGCAACGAGTCATACGTTCACCTGATGGTGAGTAATACCTATAACAACTTAGCGCTAGTTAAGATGACATACACTACACCAGATTGTGCTCGTTGCCTTGAGAAATAGGATGTTTCTTTACCCAAATAATTTCACTAACTACAACGCCCTTCAAACAAGAACAGTACACTACAGTTTAGTGGCAGAAACAGTCGCTGTGGTGGTACCTAGCTAGACGGTCTCCGGCAACAGAGACCTACCACCAGCAAAGCTATTCAGTACTTTAGATATAAAACTAAGAAAACGAAGTAAACTTTATGATGTTTCATGTTTTCATACTTTCCTAATATGATCATGAATTTTCCTTGAGAACAAAGGTAAAATTTTCCTATATTTGAACTGCACACTTTGTTGGCGAGTTAGAAACGTGAGCTGAATTATAATTTCAAAGAAAATTTTAAAAAAATACGTAACCCCATCCATAGAATGTTTTCAAGTCAGTAAAATCACATTACAGTATATATTACTATTATTTCTAGGTCCTTTACAATCCTAAAGCCTTTATAGAAATAATTTTAGTTGAAAGATATTAAATACATTTCTATTCACAAATATAGCTGTGTTTTGAAGGTTGTAAAGGTGATTTCGACTTTCTCGTTAATACAAATTTATTAAACAAAGCAGACTTTAAGTTCTCTAATATGAGAGATACTGTGCGAAATGAAAATTGAATCGTGACTTTATAACTAAAACTAAGTTCATATTATATATACAGATCAATTTTGTTGTGTATATATAATATGCATTATATATGATACAACAAACCAAATATTATTATGACAACAAACAATTATTTTCTTATATTCCCCATACTAACATTAAATATTTTTAACAATAGAAAAAATGATTTTTTTTTGCTGTTTCCAAAATTCTCTTTGAGCAAATCTTTTAAGATCGTCAAAGCCTTGAATATCTAAATGAGAATCGACATTTACAGATTTCTAATTGAAAACTATAATCAATTAATGTTATTTCAATTCTAACCTTTCCTAGGGTTTTTGTTTGAAATCTAACGCTTCAATTTATAACTATACTTACATCTGTATCGGTTTTTTTAAACAAACTAACTGTTACATTTTAATTGGATTCCGGGAACAGACCACGAATTTCTGTGCTCAATTTTCCCCTTGCTTATTTTGCATGCGTCGCTTCCCGCAGCCTCCAATAACAAGCTTCATGATTATCGAAATATCTGACGTGAACGTAATTGAGGAAATTATAGTGAAATGATACACAAACTGCGCTCGATCAGACATCATATTAGTACTAATATAAAAGGCTAAATTACTAAACAAAAAATGTTAGTAACATTGCCGTACTTACTATAATTTTATTAACCTGTAAATTACTTACGACAATAGACAGAACACTAGCAACCACAGATTCAAAAGACGTGTATTGGACATTAATATTTGAGCTTCAAGGCTCTAGGAATTCTGTACCAATCAACCTAAGACCTAACCTATTAAGGGTTTTTATACTAATTTACTTTTTTATAATATATTTTTCTTGCTATTATTCATCTCATAATATTGCTAAAGGGTTATTCTATCGATAAATTTGCGTAAATAAATATATGTATTGTAAGCACACCAAACCGCTATAGCACTAGTCAATGGACTAGTTATATAAACATTTTTTTTACTTGTAGTTATATTAATGTCTACGAAGCTATCTGTTGATATAATGTATTATAATACATAGATTTTTGTTTCTCTGCGATTATTGAAATTTTCAAATTACAAACACAATTTCAGGTCACTGTTAATTTTATTCAAGTAAATTCTAACGCGAATATTTCAAGGAAACATATTAAGAACACAAATAAAAGAGAAGTTTGTAACAGTATTTCCCAAAGCAAATCAGGTAAAGGCGTGAAACACCACCCTGTAATATAATGAAAGGAAGTTATTCAGCTTTTACAAACATTGCTAACTCCTTTAATTGAAAATAAAAATAACGAGAGAAATCAAGCATTCGTTTAAGAATATATTTACTCCCTTTTTTAAATATGAAAATAAAACCGCTACTATTTTGTTGGAGAACATTTTGGCGTCTTCGTATCGAATTAGTGTGTACATATACAATTATTTTTATAACGTATAATAAAGTATTATGTTAATATATATGTTATTTATTTGAAAGCAGCAATTATAAGTTGAGAATATGTAAGTTTTCTATTAACTTATGATAACCAATTGTAAATAGACAAACATGTTTCACTACCATGTCACATCACATGAAATTGGAATCATAAGTAATCATGTGCAATTTCCTGATGTGTAATATCTATTGCCGGAAACAATTTCCCTTTCACAGCTGTGTGCTAACAATACTGTGTCCGGTTCAAAATACGTTGTAGCACCAATTGAATCTTAAGATTTCACATTTCAAGAGTAATTTGGAGTTATATATATCGTAACTATCACCACGTTATAAACATGCGTATATCGTTTGCATTAAACGCTATTTTCCCGATTGAAAGGATTTTTTGTTAAGTAGTTAAAATATTTAAATAATGGTAGAGTAGTATATAGGAACTTAATAATCTAAATGAGATTATCATTTGTATATTTCCTGGTGTTTGAAATCACCAATTTTCGAGAGTACAAGCGACATCATTCACTATATTCCTTATATTATTAAATTAAATATTCCGGGAATAGGACCCTCACCTTAGAGTTTTTATCACGTTACAAACGTCTTAAAATTTCCTGTGTAATATAATTTTCTCTCTTTGTGAACGTTGTGTCCATATTATTTATTTGTGTAATCTCCGTGTACATATATTTTAAAATTTAAAATCATTCATTAACAAAAAGCATGACCGAGTAATATTGTTGGTGGTATTCAATTTCTTTTGTTAACATTTGGCGGATATATATTTTATATATGTTTCATCATTAATTTGATTTCTAACTAAACATAACAATGGTTAGACAAGTTGTTCCTATTTTTTTTGTATAACAACGCATTTTTAATTATATCCTGCTTCGTTTATATCTTCTATCGCCGTCAGCAGAATGGAGACGAAGTTAATTAAGAGCAGTACGGTGTAATACTTTATTCTATTACGAATTTGTTTGATTGGAAGTATTACAAACGATAATTTCGCTGCTAAATTGTTTGCGAACTCAAATACGCAATATTCATCATCAATACAAAATTAATCAATTATTGACTCAAAGCAAAATGTATTTAGCCCGTCTCGCATCAGACAGATGTGTTTGTTGAATTTATCATTCTGCATTTATTCATTAATTTCATTCGTATTGTGCTCGCGTGTAATTCACTTTGAAAGAGATCGTTGTTTCACTGTGAAAGCCTTAATTATGAAATACAAGATGAAGCTGAAATGGAAGTCGTATAGTGAACAATGATTTCTCATAAGAATATTTGACTATATGAATGTTTTGTTCTTAATACATATATATCTTAATTTATCATCTAGAATATCAATATTTATTATAAGTAATACTTTCTTGATCATAATTAAATAATTTTGATATACATCGGTGCCAAACTATAATATATATTTTTTATCTGATAGTAAATGAAACGCCAGGCCGAAATTATTAGACGCTAGTTAGAATGATATACACTGCATCATATTGTCATTGTCGCCTAGAGACAAAAGATGTCTCTTTACCACATTAATTAACTAACTATATCCTCTTTAAACTGGAACACAGTAATATTTACACAATATTTGCAGATTACATTTCTAGATAGAAATTGGAGGTGCGATAGTACTCATACGGTCTACGTCAACAAAGACCTACCAACAATTAAATTATAAGATACTATTTTAAAAAAATATGTTTTTACATACTTAAAGCTTCAGCAATACAATGTCTATCGCTGAAAATTAGCCTTCTTGACGACATTGATATGCATCCCAGGTTTCCTTGCCATTTTTACCAGATCATCAGTAAGCGGTCGTTAATTTTAAATATTACAATTAAAATTTTATTTAGAACATTCCAAATACAGATTCATATCTCAAAGCGTGTAGTCCAGGTTATTTTTCAAATCAGCAATATTTCTCGCAGTAAACGCGAATAAACGAAAAAATATGACAGCGCTCATCATGGTTTATGTCTTAGCGGAATTAAAAGGATATTTTTAAGGAAATCCTCGTACAAACCAGTGTACAGCGGATCGCACAATGGATTCATTTTGTCCTGACAGCTCGCTCTTGCTCCTTGTCATTGAATGGAATGGAGCGTCAAAGCCGTAACTAAGAACAGCCATTTTTGTACTTAAGCGCACAAAGAGACCAATTTTAGTAATGGAATCCCAACCATTATCTTTGCAAGTAGTTCGTCATATGGTGCTTTATTTTAGGATGTGCTTTAAGAGTATAGTACTATTATAATGACAAAGCGTACCAATACATCGTAACATGTTAACACACTAAAATTACGAACCTTATCATTACCTACAATTTCGTCATCAACGTTTCACTGGTTCATTAGGCGTCTCTCGTGAATTATACGTTCGTGTCCCTGTTATTAATATTCTTAACAATGAATCTAGAATCATATACTTATAACTTCTGAACCTTTTATAAATACATTAACACTAGAACTGTTAATAAATATAAACAAATTAGACATGAAAAATCGTTCTTCCTATATAGTATGTAATTTTATACAATGTTATAAATTATGGTGATTGTAGTAAAATTTTGAATACTCGCTTCATATTGATATTTTGGTTTTGTATACGAAATTATAAATAATTATTTATTGTCTAAATATAAACTCTGATTCGTTTTATTGGGAATATCTATAACATTTATACATGATCTAATGTAACGAATATGATCAGATTATTTACGACTACTTCTACTACATTTTTTTTTGGCTTCGGTATGGTTCTTTTTTAATGTAAAAAACACAGATAATTCATTGAAAAAATAAACCTGTATGATCTGTTTTGTATGTAAGGTTGGTTTTATACGAAACCGTCGTGTGCAAATCCATCAATTTAAAAAAATTGATTGCATTTGTTACTTTTTGACACGTTGAAATATTGGCTTCATTGTGTGAAATAACTATTTCGAAGCCCAAATTCATTTTAACTTCAGCCCTTCTGCGATATATTCATCGCTACTTGTTTCCCTCTATAAAGTGATATTATATTTTGTTTTATATTCGAACAGCGCGAGACCGTGCTTTGTGGAATATATTACAAGAGACCTATGTCCAGCAGTGGACGTCCATCGGTTGAAATGATGATGATATATTACAAAAATGTTAACATTTTCCAAATGAAAGTTAACTAATAATCTATATTTCACTTACTTGCCCCTTAGAAGGTCTCGCGTCTTCAAAGGAGTTTAATGTAAAAATTATTTTTTTTTTTTAATAAAATACTATTTTTTAAAAAAAGCAAGAAATATGTTTATTTAAATTGACAAATTACTTCCATTTCTATAGAAACAAGTGTAATAAAAAAATATCCATTTATATTAACTGTACTGTACTGCGTTACAAAGTATAATACATGTAATGTGATAGATATTAAATGATCAAAAATAAATTAAGCTTTAAAATACACTGCCGTTTTTCTTATTTTAATTCTGATGAAGACGGAAAGAAGGTACTGCAGTCAATGACTCCTTCAGCCATGTCATCATTCAGATAATTTCAGACCATGCTCCAGTCAAGAGAAAAAGTAATAATAAAAGTTTTTCTAAGTTCTCTTAACATTTCGCACTCTAATGAAAATGCGTGAAAGCTGGAAATCCAATAACACAATGCTCTTAATCTTAGGGATTACATTTCTTCAAATCCGTATTTTTCACCCGAGATGGGGATCTGCATGTTTTATTATCGCACAGCTGATCGTGTGATTTCGGTTTTGCGAAAGTAACGTTGGATAAACAACAATAAATTATTAACTATTAATTATGAACACGACTTATGTTTAACCACTCTCAGAGTTAGCATAGTTCAAAGTATATATTTTTATTATGATACAGTTTACGCCGTTAGTTTTTTTTATAACTATAACAGCTTCATCGCACTCAAGACTCGTGGATCCGGTTTCCGGGAATACAGTGTTTATATAGATAGATACGTACACATAATATTTTCTGAAAATTTACTTTGATTTATATTAACTTTGATAACGGTTAAGCATTTACAACATATATAAGAGAGTTCCACCTATGTAGAGACTCATTACGATATATCAGGAACTGTAAAGCCTAGAGACTTGAAATTTGATAGGAATATTGCTTTTTCTGAGTATAAGTCAGCAAAGAACGGATGTTTAAAAAAACACCAAGGGGGTTTTGGGCGTAATTCTGTATTATTGCCAGCATAGTGGGCGAGCGACAGTTATTTGTATTATATAACAAGAAATAGTTATTAAAGGAACTTAGTATAGTGACAGCACTGAAATAACTAAGTGTTAATAATTTTCTCCTTCAAGAACTTAAGAGTAAACAATGAAGAATAAAGTTATCATAGTCTATGTTCATGTGTTAATATATTGTATATAGATAAGATACAAGGTAGGATCTATTTTATAATTTGGGGATTTTCTCAGTCTTTAATACTAGAAACGATCGTATACTTTTAAGTTAATCAAACACATTTGGAATTCAAATCTTTATGGAATTACTTCACACTTTTTTTTATAAATTATAAAGTTAAGCTTTCTGCTAGGTATTAAGTTGTAATGCACTTCTCGCCAAGTTTAAAAGATAGCTTAAGCTTGCATATACACTCCTCCGTTTTATGCATTAATCCTCAGTTACCCAATGGTATTTTAAAACATTTGTTTTATAGGGTATAATACGAATAATTATAGATATTTCTTTAAATTGGCGTAGTTTTCAATATTAAATGCAAATAAAATATCAACAAATGTATTTCATGTTTGACATTTCTAATAAAGCTTTATAATGGACAAAAATGAAAAATATGAGTATAATTTTGTAATATTTTTCACATGAGGTTAGTCTTTATTGAAATATTTCTATTTTTTAAATTAACATGTCAGACAGCTTTTATATTGGCTAGATCCCTTTTAGTTCATCTCTATCAATCCATAGAAGTTTCTTCTGGGCATTTCCCTTAAAAACTTTCAGTCCTGCTTTTCCTTCGACAAGTCGAAGAAGGGCTCAGCAGTTTATGTCGATCATAAAGAACGTTGTGATTTTGTAGCTCAAATAAGATTATATTTAAACAATAATTGAAGTAAAACTTTAATAAATTCTAGTTTTAATTTATCGGTATCGGAAAGTCTCAAACAACTATCAGCTATAGTTTTGCAATCGCGAAGTTTGAGATCAAATACCTAAGTTGCTTATAGTAGTTTATAACATAAATTAATCCGTGTGAATAGATATCACTTATTTTATTAGGAGCAACGTTTTAGTTAGTACAAATACCATTTGGTTCAAAGTAGATATTACTATTGCTATTATTCTATAAATATATAATTTACCCAGAAAATTGTTTATACAATTTAGAATTACACATTTAGAAGAGTTGATGCTCTAGAACCTAAACTTTAATTTTATTATTAAACATATCTTAATGCCTTTTTTATATGCACCAGCAAAACCGACAGCGATACGCACGACAATTTGGTTTTGATAAAGGTTCATATAGGATTTTATTGCAATCGAACCTTTATACGTTACATAATAAGTCTCATTACTTCAGTAATTCCTTTAGCTACAACATTCTTTAGAAAAAAATACAATAATGTTTATATAATACAACATAGAAATAATAATAAACGCTTCGATGTATACAGTATTAAACAATAACACTATATGACTATTATTATTTTATCTTTAGTAGTATACAATTTAAAAAACAAATTTCAAGTCTATAGAAGTAGAAATTACTGTTTTCTAATCTACTCTTTCTTTTGATTTATTTGTTTCTTAATTTTCTATGCACGATTATATTGTCTATTGAGACGATATTATACTTTTGTATATTACCAGGATAATGGTCTTTTAAATAAAAACTCTCACTTATATCTCCATAAGAAACAAAAAATCTTTACAATTATTTTTAACTTATTAATTTGACGATCACTTGAGCCAATGCTATTCTTGTATAATGATGAGAGATTGTTGATATGTTATAATATAATTTAAACCGTGCGAACATAAATAAAATGTTTAATTTAACTTAGCTTTGCAATAGAAAATCATTTCGTTACAATTGAATCATGACATCATTGATATTATTTTGAAAACAAAATTAACGTTAAAATTCATCGGACTGGTTTTTATTCGTATATATCTGCTCATAGGTTACCCTAATCCGGAAACTATTCGAGCAGGAAACTAAACCCAACGCAAAATCGGCGTTTCAATTTCGCATCAGTTAATTTTCCTATTTTTATCGTCACACATTTTACTCTTTGTAAGTTTTTTTAAATACAAATAACTGTGGAAAAATAGACAGGTCTCTTTTCAATATAAATTATAATATACAGAATTCATATCCGCTGAACAATTAGATAAATTGTTTTTTGTTCGGATTATAACAAAACCTACCATTACATATATTATAGGTTCTTTCTTCGACCTCATTATCTGATGAAACAGCCGTGAAATTCGAAAATAATTAGAAAACATGATCAGGGGCTAAAACAAAGTTAACAAAACCGGGAAACCAAAAGCTTGAACTAAATTTTACGTGCGTTATATCCTCGTTCAGGAGTTAATTTCCAGTGGACTATAAAGCAGCAAATATTATTAAAACTGGATATTTTACGGCACTTACATTATTGTAGGTATTTGTAATAAACTGGTTTCAAAGGAAAGGATACTTGCCGTTTACAATCTATACCTTACGATGATAGCCTATAAAAGGGTAGCTATAGATGTTCTGTCCGAAATTTCGCTTTCATCTTAAATTGTTTTACAAAATACTTCAAACTACATGATAACCGTAAATTGTATTTTCGCTTAATAAGTATAAATTTTTTGGTAAATATTTAACCACAAAACATAAAAAAATTTGCTAGATTCTTTAAAGAAAAATATCTCCTAATAACGCCAATTGTTAGCTTTTTCGGTTTAACTTATAACTAATATTTTTATTGCTGGCTTTTGAATTCATAACACGCGTTACGTAGTTCGTACGTACTGCCGACACTTGTAAAAGTTTCGTTTTTGCAAAAGTATGTAATTAAAATTTTGGAGTATCAGAATGTGAGAGTAGTATTAAAGTCCTTACGTACATGTTGCAGATAATTTTGGAAATATGCGGCAATAAAGCAGCTGAAAATTTTTGATACTCTTAGATTTAATATGTTTGCTTAACAGTTTAATATTTTTATAGTTTTTCTAACAATATTCCAATTTCGGTGTAAAACCGCGTTTAGATGCATGTCAAAAGAAAACAAGTCTGACATCCCTTGTTATGTGTGACGTCGGTTAAAGAGCCTTATTTCATTCTACAAAGGATCCACTTATTGGAATAACGAGCGCCTCAACAAAAGGATCGTTAAGCATCAGCTCTTTTTCTTTAAAAAAATTATAAGACCCTAACAAAAGTTTGTATAGGCGTGCGGTTTTTAAATAAGTAATTCAAAAAAAAATATCCTTATAATGATTTAACTTTGAAAATAACTTTTAACGAACCTAATACATAGTTAATAAAGCAAAAAATAGGATATGATATCACACAATGTACTAGATGATATATTCCTTAGTCTTTGACATTTTGTATCTATTTATCTTTTACGTATCTGAATTTTTTATCTATTGTATCAGTTTACTCCTATATATAAACTTAGTTACGTATTTAAAACATTTCCTTAATTAACATTCATGCAGCAGCAATATGTTTACACAAGTATTTAGAAGATCTGGAGAATTCATAGATATTCTAAAGATATTTCTTTTAAAATAAAAGAACAATAAGAGTGTTAGTTATAAAAACTAAATAAAGTACATTCCGTTAAAATAAACACCTTGCACTCGTCGAAAGAAAATAGAAATCAAAACACAACAGAATTTTTGTGAATAATAAAAGTGGTCGTAGTAGAATCTCATACTAGAGACAAGTGCACTTAACTTCACATATTGGTAACGAAGAAAAGAAACAGCCTTCAAGATATGTTTACGTGTTTCTAAAAGCATGTTATCTAGCTCCTTAAAACCGGGCAAACAGCCAAACACTGTGATATTATGTTAAGTTGTTAACTAAAATTTGTAAAACTGATGTACTCAAGACATCAAATAAACAATACGAAAGAAACTTATATTTTAATAACAATGTCTAAATATTTCTTTTACCCAGAGTATGTCTTTAGTAGCAAGTTAAACTACAATCCAACTATTCTTCAAAACTACTTTGTGATATCAATCTCTGATAGTCTATTTTTCGAGATTGACGTAGACGTACTTTATTTACACGAACTTATCTTTGACTTCGTAAATTATCCATCTCTATATATAGGAGGTACCCAGAGATCCATTGACTCATCATGGGATATCCTCAACTATCAGACGTGAAGATTCAAAATTGGGTAGAGATATTTAGAGATCACATAAAAATGTATATGAACAAAATTACTTCCTCAAAGGGTGTTAATAATAACTGACGGGGCGGGCGGTTGCGGTTGCTCTCAATGAATATTTCAAACAAATTTCAAGTCTAAATTTATTCTATATTAAGGCCAGCAAAATGGATGGGGAACTGCTAATATTTTTATACAACATACAGATTATCGGCATCAAGCGTTCGTCATGTCCTTACAACATATGATACTATATAAAGGATGTCTGGCAGCAGATTTATATTTTAAAAAACAAATATCTCAATAAGTTATAAACAGTGCGGGGGAAGGTGGTGTCATTAGAATCACCGATCGTGCGGATTTTTCAACCACGATGTCGCAGTGGTCGGGTGAGCATCGCGCGTTCGCTATTGAAGCATTTTTCAAGAGTAACGATTCTTACGTAC
>DWHS01000060.1:0-12344 GCA_018247935.1 Trogonoptera brookiana
ATGTAGTAGACTGTATATATTGAATATGTTGTGTTGAATCTTTTGTTTAAACGGCATTGAGTTTATTAACGAATTCATGATTAATTCAAGCGCGCATTGATCCCGCAAACATTCTCAATCAATCCCTTTTTGAATTTACCAATGTACGGGATTGCATCAAAAATTCGGGTGTAAATAGTGTTAAACATTCAGACTTAAATACATGTTTAGTTTCTTATATTCTAATACACGAATTTATCAATATATAGTATAAGATATTGTTCTTATTGAAATTAATAACAACTGAAAAAAAAATTAACTGCCTTTTAAGAAATATCAAAGTTTATTCTCTGCTTTTAATACTAAACAGTCAATGGTTAATAAACATTAGTAACGATCTTTTTGGCGAATTGAAAATAACTAATAGTTCATCTGTTCCGGTATTTTAAGGGCAGAATGTTAAATATTTAGCAAATTTGCGGACTTTATCCGCTACTGTTCAATTTCTTCATAAATATTCATTAGGACTTATCCAAGCTCAATTAACTAAAGCATAAAGGTATATAGATAAGTGGTTTGTTCCTAGGTTACTACTGTATAATGGATCGCTCGACGCCCATTTCCAGCCTTGAAAGTTGAATTGCAATGCGGTAAAGATAAATGTAGCTCGGCTCGAGCCCCTTACTGTGTTTATGTTAATTTATTTTATTAAGCGATTAACATAATCAATTCTCTTGATCCATTGACGCAGTTAACAATTGTTCAAATTATACACGTGTACGTCTGTGCTAATGCTTTTCCTTTATTTTATTACCCTCCATATAATGCAGGTTGAGTTGTGTTTGTAAACAAATATTTTAGTTTCAGGCAGACGTGCAATTCGTAATGTATTATAATTAAGATATACAATGATTCAGAGTTTTGCTGATCTCTTTTTGCGGTGAAAACAATGATCTTTATCGGAGTAATGATCTATATTTACATATATATGTAAATTTTGATTGTAACGTTCATTATGAATGTACATTTTCTGGTAAGTTTCAAGTAAAAAAGATACAAAGTAAGGAAATAACAAAGAATGACTCTACGCGTAAATTCGCAATCCCTTTGTGGTGAGTTACGTTAACATCATAATATATACTAACATGATACCTTGTAAAGGGTTTCATTATTATTTATGGTTATACAAAGTGAAGAATAATTGTTATAGTTATCATTTAATTTGTATTGTACTTAATGTTCGTTCTATGTTGTCTTTGAAAATTAGAAAGCAATAGTTCTTTGGAAGTTGTAGTACATATTACTTTAAGTTACAGGATTTCCTTTAAAGTGTTTTTTTTATACAAAACAGCGAGAAGTCAAGCAATACATTCAGCGGTCGTATGCGAATGTAAATACGTTTTCCTTCAATGTAAATACTATAAATTTCTTGAAGTAGCTTCGACCTATTATTATCCTTTTAATAAGGAAACATCAGCACATACTGAATGTTAATGTGCGTAGTATTGTACAAAGTAACACGCAATTAATGGCTAGTTACTTTACTTGCTACACCACTACCAATAACGTTGTGTTCCACTGACAATAAAGTTAAACCCGTTATTGTTTAAATGCGAGAATGCTGCCTCTATTGAAATTGATAGTCAACTAGACATTTTAGCCAATATACGAGTTACTGATAAAACTGTTTTACGATTATAACGATGTAGATTTAATAGATTGCATGAATTATGTATGATATTGACAATATTATTGTAGTTATTGTAGATAGTAATTGATAACAGTTTTTTTTTTAATTTAATTGTAACTCGCAAAGATTTCTGGTTTATACTTTTGCAAATTACCGGTATATGAAAATAGTAAATATTTTATAGACTATTCCTTCTGTTTTAATGTGATTGGATAAAGTTCATACATGCATGCATTGAACATTAAACTTTAGTATTTAATTAAACAGAACACAGTGTATGACAATTTTTTTAATAGTTTCGTAAATGTTAATACTTAATTAGTATTAAATCTTGCTAAAAAACTTATCTAAGATTATGATGGAGCATTAAGTGAGGCACACTATTGACAAGAAGACTTGTTTGTCGAAACGAGTCACCGCTTGATGTGTGACGTGTCGCAAGCGGGTGCCTAATTCTGGTGAGAGGCAGTTGCCCAAGCCGTCGGTTGCCAACGAGGAAGTGATGGTGCGGTGCGTGGGGCAACTGACCTTCGGTGAATGCTGCTTGGTTACTGATAGACCTGTCCGCTCTTCAACGATCTCATTCTGGTCACTGCCATCGGTATTTATAACGCGCTAAAAAACATTTTCCTCGTGCACTTTTGAATAGAGCCTTTAAGTATTTCCTCGAGTAGCCTGCTTTTTTTATGCTTTTTTGGCGTATGGTGAATGTGTCGATTAACGTTCATTGTTGGCAAAATGATTTGCCTAAGCGTTCAATGACAAAGTTTTATGCAAGGCTTGTAGCAATAGGCTATTACAGGTTACAGAACAACTAACAAAATCTTTGTTTAGCAACAGAGCAAAGAAATAAAAGTTATTTTTACTTATTTCAGTTTGCATTAAATTAAGTTTCCAAAAGTAACCTTGATATACAATATTGTCTTAAAGACCCATCACCCCAACTTGAAATAGATAAGTTGGAGACTTAGATACAGATTCGTATAATAATAATGTTTGTATTGTTGCTATTATTTCAGTATTTTTAATGAGCGCGATGTTAATGCTAATATAATTTCAAGCAAAAAATAAACATTTATTTAGAAAACAAATAAAGTATAATAGTCTTTATTTATTTTCTTTGATGGAGAAGTCAGCGCTGTTAGTTCTGTCGAACTTTTACGGCTCCAACGTACACAGGACCCACGGATCTGAATCCGCGGGCTAAGATTTAGTCTTTAAAGTTATCTTTACAAATATAATATGCAGTAACGTGTCAATTTTAATAATTGTATTTCAACAGTAGTGTGCAAACATTACTATTTTCCGGTTCGAAGGGCGTTGTAGCTATTGAAAGTACTGCGATAACGAGACAACCATCTTAAGTCTTACGGCGACAAGCAAAATTTGGTGCTGTCTTTCATCCTAACTAGCGCCAAATTGTTATTTATGGCAGACGTATCACTTACTATTAGATGAACTTTGCTCTCATCTAGTCGCTTCGTTGAATAAAAAAAGTCAACAACCATAGAACAAATGTATGAAAATGATAATAGGAATAGTCAGTAAGGTATTATATAATAATTTTGTTTATGCTCAACTTTGGCAAGCATTGTATATAATTACTCAAAACTTGATCAGACATCTTTATTCTTGGATCGGTTGCTGTCAGTTTCAGTTTTCTATTAAAAAAAAATTAAAACGAATACGTATGAACTCACGAAAGTAAAAAGTACATCTATAATCATTGTTGGTAAGTGGAGTCAGTCGAGATTAATTAATGGAGGACAGTTGAAATCATTAAATTTTATTCTCAGTGTCAGCTACTTCAAGAATGATAATAATTGGATGACATATGCAATAATTGTTATAGTTAAGACGAATAATGAAAATAACAAAACATAGTAGAAGATATTTAATAAGGAAGGAGAGTACGTATTATTGGAGATGTACTTAAAATTCTTTGGAACATATTCGTAAATACTATCGTCGTGAGAAATCAATTGTTGAATGTTTGATCATTGCCCGTCTTTAGGCCAAAATATTAACACTTTTTATCTATGAATCGCTTTAAACACGCCCAATGGAGCATTAACCACATCAAATAATTACTATTAATATTTATATTTTTGTAAGTTTAGTTTGTGTTGCCGTTTTGTTATATCCAAGTAGATTTAGAATTTATGAAATATGTATATCTCAATGTTAGTCTGTCCGCATTGTGGCTGTACGAAATTATTATAATAACCGAGGTATTTGGTTTACTGGTTTCATACTTTCGCAACTCTAACAATGATTACGACGAAATTAATGTAACACGTTTGTTACAAATTTGAAATTTAGAGCAGAACTACGATTGCGTCGACGGTGAATAATTCCCAGGTCGCCATTTGTAAGTGTCGAATTTTCATATTCAAACAGTGCTACCACGTCCGCTTGAATTAAAGATTACTACTGGTATCCACACTGGTTAGTTCAGTTGATAAATTTAGTTTTATTTGCCGTCCGCGTTTGATTATTTTAAAATTTAATTTGCGTACGAAAGGTGAAGGCTGTACGAATTATTATATTGATTATAATTTATTAAATATTATACTATCCAGTTTACATATAGATTGACAGATAATTAACTCGAGTCTATATATACTTCTTTATAAACAAATAAATGCATCCGTTTACAAGATCAAAATAAATAGCTTTTTATAAATTGCGGCCGAATTTCGCCCCCTGGATGACCACTACTAACTATTCAATATTTGCGTCCTTGTTCCGAATATACAATAAATTCAACACACAAATTGATGGCATTTCGAAAATGTTTAAATTTCATCGAGCACATATAGGAAATCAATTTGTAGTGATAAATGTGGTATTTTTGTCCTCGTCAAAACAAATACATATTTCTTGCTTCCTAGTGAAGGTAAATCCTTCAATATTTATTTCCGTAATTATTTTTATTGTATCGTGTCTGTTGGGGTGTACAGATATATTCATTATAGGAAAAAGATCATTCTGTTTACTATTACAAACATTGATGAAATCAGTTTAATCATTCCTTTACTATTATTGAATCAATATAACCTTTAAAAAAATATATTAACATGGAATCTGATCCACAATATCAATATTTCGCGAGAGTCCTTATATAAATAAAATATTAAAACACAAAAATAATCACATCGTTTAAACTTTAATAAAGCACGAGACATTTAATTTAAATGGGCTCATTGATATTTTGAAGTATATCAATGCTTAGTGTATTTTTGTGTCGATAACGTTTAATGCAAAAAAAATACAATTATATTTGCATAAAAAATTTAAAGTACACTTGTAGGAAACCGTGTGTAAATGCCATGAGATACAAAGAATGTATGATATTAACATCACGCCCGGGACGAATGCGCTGGTGACAAAGCTTCCTGCAAGTGTTATTGTCTTTAATTTGCTGGTGCGTCGCTCTCTTTCTTATTTTATTTCAGTCTCATGAGAGAAAGAATAATGGCCTGTCTAGACTAATGGATTCAAATAAACTGTTACAATTCTTCTTAATTAATACATACTGTGTAACTTATTACATCATTAAACTGAACAAGTCGTTGATTGCACAGAAGGGAATGAAATGTTCAGTAAGCCGCTTTTTCGGATATTGTCCATAGTTTCTATAGAAAATTTACGTGTATGTTTGTTGTTTACTGATACATAATATATAAATCTAGAAGTAGATAACTTATACTCTTAATGACATGTATATATTTTTTATAATATATAGAGATAGAATGACGTCGCAACTAAAATTTTCTCCTCTCAAATAATATAGGGAGGTATATTCTTTGCAGTGGACGTCTAACGGTTGATGATGATCAAGATGAAATGATAAACATTTCACAAATTAATAGGCATAAAAGACTTGAATCACGTATGCCACATGACTCATTATTATTTAGAAATCAAGATATACTTCGAAATCGATGTCTTTTATTGTGAAATTGTTTGCATCATTTTTTGTATTGGAACCAGTATTAAAATATTACAAACTGTTCAGAGTTATAACTTTAAATGCAAATTCATAATAAACTAGCTTCGGTGATTGTTAAATTTACCTTAACCCCGTTTAGGTTCTCTCCTTCAAGTTTAAATTATGAGCTTTAGCTAAAAGCGACGAACAGTTAAGTTTTACCTTTTAACTTTGATATTTAATTGGTCACAAATTTTTGGATATATCAAATTCTTTAACAAGTATTCGGTTTATGAAGTAATCAGGTTTCTGAATATAAGACTTGTGTCTTCGTGAATAGTATTAAGTTTATATAGATTGCAAACATTTCAGGTATAGAAATATGTGTACCGCAAAGGATAAGTATTTTTTAACACATTATTGCGACTTATAAGACGTACCTTAGTTGACGTGAAATAATATGTGTTTAATACAAATGTATAATGTTTGAAGTAGATACGTGTTGGGTAAATTGAGTTGTGTTCCCAAAATAAACTTCATAACGAGCATTATCAGCGTCAACTGTAAGACTCGTTATTTGCTTAGTGAATTGATAAACATGCGGGCACGAGTAATCGATACGCCCAGAAGTAAACGTTTCACTAAA
Organism: Trogonoptera brookiana; assembly: GCA_018247935.1. NCBI lineage: Eukaryota > Metazoa > Arthropoda > Insecta > Lepidoptera > Papilionidae > Trogonoptera > Trogonoptera brookiana. The sequence continues at coordinate 6,250 of DWHS01000060.1, forward strand.
ACTTATTTTAAATGTACCGAATTGATTTTTTTTCTCATATATAATTTTCTTAACTAATATTAAGTTATTCTTTATTAATATAATGATTAGCAAATAAACTGTCTAGATATTCTAGTAATTTATCGGTATGTTTTTTATTGCAGCACATTATGAGAGTAATGAAGAATTTTATAAATAAATCATTATTTTGGACTTATCTTAATCTTAATTTCCTTTCAATAAACATAATCCACGTTTCCCCGTTACTTAAAAAAAAACGTCTTAATAAAGTCTTTATAAAGCATAGTCTAATAATAGTTTTCTTTTTTAGTACTTTCCCTCAGAATATAAACATACACGGGTTTTATACACATATATTAACATTTTAGTTCAGTAATAACTGTACTTGTGCTGAGCTTTAAATATTGGAGAACCGGAACAAGATAGTCGAGCAGGCTTTACCATTTACGGCCTCATTGTCACTTTTCTATATCTCTATAAGTCGCTTCCTCAGTACTGGGGGTCGTGACTCCTTAGTGATAACCTGCTTCCTATGATGTTCCGCCAGTTTTTCTGTTCTCCGCCTCATATATCTCTATTCTCTGATGATGGTATTGCTAGTGTCGCCTTTTTGACGGCTTTTACAGCTCATCGTGTCACTGGGTCCGCGGATTCGGGTCCGGAGCCTCATATATGGTATTTATAATTGTTATATAACACCATGTCAATCGAAATAAAGTTTTAGTCCACCACGGTAAAATATAAACAAAAATATCTTTCTATTTCCATTCAATTTGATGATTTTTCAAAAACTACTTCATTTCGGTCACCTCTACAGAATGTTCGCGTTATACACATATAGCTAAAAACCTAAATTAATTACAATTGCCACGTAAAAAAACGGGAGCACACTAAAAACATGAATAGTTTAAAATTCGTCGGAGTTAGTTGCGTTGTTAATTTTAACGATCATAAATCTCATAAATTATGATAATGTGTATTGCGGCAACATGTTATTGCGGTGTTGGTGCGTCCGTCGGCTATCTCTGGTGGCATTTAACCTCGTGCGCCTTTGTTACTGATGCCATTTTAAGTTGTTGCTCCTGATTATTGACGGAATTCGTTCAGGTCAAGAGTTAAACGCTTTTGTGTAACAGACATTTCTTTTTGAATGTCTCATTTTATTTGACATATCAGGAATATGACTTTCATAATCCTATGTAATGTGCTTAGTGTTAGTATGTTGCATGTATTTGTGTGTTTAATATTTTTTACTAGTACAAAAAAAATAATGCTTATATATTTAAATTTTGTTATTAACCTCGAATCTTTTCGATTCGTTAACATTGATGTGATTTTTTTTCGTAAATTTTTTGATGTAAATAATTGACTTTGTTAAAGTTTTAGAGTATTTAATTTAAAACTTAAATTCGAACAGCAAAGTAGTTTCTCCAAGTTGGCTGTGTGTCGAATACTTTTAAATCACAATTTCTATCGCAATATCTGGTATAATTGTGCGATGTCGTAATATTTAATAGTAATTATTTCTTATATATGAATTGAGCTGGTAACTACGTATAACATAAAGCTAAGAAACCGCTTGCTGCGACATTTCAAACGACTATCGCTGACCCGAGATGACTAAGCGGCATACAAGAACTGGTATAACTAAAGATGATCTTAAAGACCAATCAGAATAAGATAGCAACATCTGTAAGTTCATTGCCGGGAAAGAGATAGGTATTGTGCCGTTCCCTCCCATTATAAGTGGTAAGTGAGAACTGAGCGATTGTAACGAAAGTAAAAGTGAACGCTTTGTTTTACAATCTTATAATATTTTGAGCCTTGGTCCTTTTCGACGTTCCCAAAAGCGAATCTTAATTAATATTAGAAAAAAACTTTAGTTAGTTCGTTTGTTATTTATGGTGAATTTTAGTATCGCGATAGATAGGACCATGCAAAAATTTATAGGTTGCTAATTCTCGCTAATACTTGCGCTGGAGCAAGAGAAGAGATGAATCTTACTGACGATTCGCTATGAGTTAATTTAATTTGTAACTGTTTTACCCCTGTCTGTAGTAACCAGTGTTTTGGAATATATCTATTTATTTATTTCGCGTAAGATAATTGTACATTGATCAATAACTAGAATTAATTGACAAAATCAACATTAACTTGAGTCGCTGTTATAAGCTAGGTGAGGTTATAAATATGGGAACGTCTTCATTTAAATACGACCAGCTCTCGGTTAAACTTTGGTTTAAAGTTTATAGTTGTTAATCTTTGGTACAGATTAATAATTATAGGTGTACATTATGTTATTAAAATCGTCATGGCACGTCGTTATTTTTTTAGATTTTAGCAATTATATACGCAACGTATGCCGTTAATAACTATATTATAAATTAACCGATGAAAATATTGCCTCATAAGGAGATGGTTCGGTTTTATAAAAAAATAATAGAAAATCTTGGACATAGCCTAAATGGTTATTTTATTATTTTCTTTATACCCGCAAAAATAAATTCAAAGAATACTTAAGTTTCATAAGAGTTGCGCGACGGTGCTTCTAAGGTGTTGATGAAACTTTAAATCGCTTGCTTCAACCCGAAAGAAAAAATATTACATAGCCTAGTAATTTAGAAAATTTCTAAACATAGTCCGCCGTGCCAGTGCTTTGTAACTCCTACTTCATAATTGGCATATTACATATAATTTATACCTTAAGAACAAGAGAACATAATCATCAACATCTTTAATGGTTTCATTCTATTATATTTGTTATGAGTAGCTCGTTTACTAGTAATAAAAGTTTTGTTAAATGTTAATGGCGTCAACTATGAAAGGGGGCTCTGTTGTTGACATTAATGGAAAAAGATTTTATTGGCATCATACGTACGAAGAAACTAATGTTATTTAAACTGTGCCATCTCAAATTTATGGCACTCACAGAACATGTACATATGTATAAGTTTTTATAATATTCAGTGTGACGCCAATATAAAATCTGTTACGCAAATCATTTTGTTACTACTACTATAAACCAGTTAACTCTCTATTCAATAATAATAAAACTTTACATTATTTTTTATATTCATTGTGATATTTTCATTTTTATTATAAGCTGCATTCTATCGTCTATTACGTAAATAGTATATTACGTGAATAAATTATACTGTCCTCCTCTTCGATTAACAGTAATTTAATCAAAAAGATTGCCTTTTAATGCTGATAATAGTTTTAAACATACTTAAAGGAGTAGTCATTAATCTCATATTATTTATCTTCTCCGATACATTATTTGATACACAAATCTTAATATCACATTTCTTTATATTGGTGGTAAGTGTAAGTTCGGCCAATCGCAAGGAGGTATTAGATAGTATGTTACTATTACTTTGCATTCCTGGCCTGGAACTGCCGCCTGTATGCTTTGTAATTTAAATTATTTCGTTTACTTCAGCGTCCTTTAGGAAGACGGTTATAATTGTAATATACTGGTTACTGCTTTGTGACAAAAACAGTCAACGGCTGCGATGGTCCACGATTGGTCTTCAGTAAGAGAAAAACAGAGGTTGTGTTGCAATGTAGTAAAATTTGTCGAAATTAAAGTAATTCACTTCATGAGACCACAAGTTATGGAGTTCGGAGAGGGCTTAGGTTATTTTTATAACCAGCATAGCTATTTGTAAAGAAGACTCATGATGTAATTTTGCTGCCATAACAGATTTTCTGTGTGCCTATTATCAACGAATAAAAGCCAAAGTATTTTGGATAAGCACCGTTCATTATCCACAGCCTCATCGTCATTCAACACCTTGTATATTGAGTTAAGTTTTGGACTGGGGTATTAAAATAAATTTATAATAGATTTAGGTAAGTTATAACATAAATAGATTTGGAAATTTACGATTGATTTTTAGTAAAAAAAAACGCCTAAATCCTCAGCTTTGTACGCTCTTACGTTTAATCTATGTTATATTCCGTCACGTGATAGTATAGGTCATAGTGTATTGAGACATAACATTGTATCTAATGTTAATAATTTTTATGCGTAGGCATAGAGAGCTTCTTTCATACGTACAAACAAACGTGGGTTTGTCGTTTCGGCTCAGTCAACCCGGCGGCGGGCCGGCTCTTATCGACTGATAGCCCCGACCTTTTCCCCTGTTGAGATATAATCACACATGGTAATATAGTCCATATTGCTGCTGCGTATAGGCTAAATTGCATTTTACACAACTGTATACCCTCATATTGTATACGATATCGTCGGCACACATGAAGCAAGGATGTATACAAAACATTGGATGCGGTTGATATAATTTTATTCCAATAACTGTGTAATGTTTTTTCTTTATTCGACGCTGTGAAGAGACGAGCGAGATGGTCGCCTGATGTTAAGTGCTCGCATGTAACAACATGGTGATAGTAAGGATGATATACACTGCACTGCATTGTGCTCATTTCCTAGAAACATAGGATGTTTAGCCTACTTACCTCAGTAATTTCACTAGCTATGACGCCTTTGAAATCGGAATAATAGTTTTGCACACTACTGTTTGGGGACAGAAATAGGAGCTATTAAAATTACTTTTTTAAGATGGTTATCGTCTACAAATTATAAACAATTTCATAAAATCCCCCCAAACATGGCAAGCAGGATGTTCACCTGAGAGTGTCGTTACTCGTACTACGCCTGTAACTATGTAGCTAGTAGGGATATTGAGTGGTAATAGTATGTAGGACACTGGACGTCGCTTTGATAGCTAGCTTAGTGCTAAGATGCCAAGAAATCTGCTGTATATAAAAAAAATAACTACAGCGCTTTGCAAGCCAGAATACAACTTGGCGACAGCGTAATCATGCCATCAACGAGGACAGAATATCTCCTATCATTATTAGTAAAAATCCAATAAATTCCATTAAGTAGGAGATAAAGGTTGAAAGAAATGAGTCAAAAAGTAATTTATAGGTTATTTTTAGATCCTTTCAATTTTAATTAAAAAGGACTAAATATTTTGTTGTTATTTCCCGAAGTGACGAGTCAATCGGGACTTGAATCTATTGGTAACTAATACGTCGACTCATAACAGTGTAAAGAGTAAGGCACAAGACTTTAAGTCTCATCGCTCTAGTAAACATTTGCCGCATCCGTATGTTAATATTATATATGCACGCGTTGATCTCTTTAAATAAATGTAGTGTATGACGAAGTTATCGCTTCTCTTCATAAACATACCACGCACACAGTTTGTAACAAAACACTGTGACAGCGAAGAATATCGTTAAACTGTACCGATGAAAACGATATGACATACTAGTATGAGAATATAAACAGCACCTTACTATGTTTATTACTAAAAGTACCTTAATTATAAACTACTCCTTCTTCAAACTTGTGAAGTTATATTATTTTAAACTATATGTTTTTATCTTTTGACGTAGCCTATAATCAGCAGTGGATTTCTATATGATGATGTTATTTTTTACGCCAGTCCTAATGGTATTTTGGGCTCGTAGGACGTCGCATAACTTATTAGAGATTAGTCCTATTTTGAAAGCTTTCTCTTCGGTCTTTTTTAAAACATATTTTCTTTTATCATGGTTATTTTCTTATATCTTTTGATCAATAGTTAATTATTTAAAAAATATTAACCTGTACATTTTACGATCTTTTAATAATTTATGTGTGATGTTATCTACATTACTATAAATAACAGGTTATAGTACATTAGTTGATATTAGATTTAAAGGAAGTCTGTGCGTAGAAGACACGAAAAATTTTGTGCGATTCTTATAAAATATAAAATCTGTTAAAACTATACAAAATACTAAATATTCTTTCATTAGATAATATTTTTGTGGTAGACCATTATAGTGTACTATTATGAGAAATACCTTTTTATCTTAGGTAAATCATCATCATCTCTTCAGCTCTGCGCTGGTCATTACTGAATATAAGCAACCGATGATAATCGATTTCCAGCGCGACCGGTCCAATGCCAACTGCATCTTAAAGATTCCCCGTGATCTTCATCAGTTCATCCACCCAGCGCTTGGTAATTTATCAAACGCTAGTACATAATAATACTTGCTGTAACGCAATACAAATT
>DWHS01000061.1:0-12312 GCA_018247935.1 Trogonoptera brookiana
GAGCACGGCGTAGTCTAGATCCAAAATATGGGCAGGTCATTTAAATACGAAGTCGGCATTCACATTTACAGTACGGAAAGTGATTAAACTTATTCCTCTTTAGTGAACACGTGAAATTCACTGTGCTATAAATTTCTGACATATCAAATAGGACGATTTAAATTTTCATTTGCATAACGCTTATATCGCCGTTCGTGATGGGTATTAGTCGTCTACAACAAGGAAGTTTTAGACAAAGGGTAGCTTTGCATAGATGCTTACTCTTACTCTAAAACTTTCTCCGAGTAGTACACCGATGCATATACTTTTTAAAATCAATGCCTATATATACCTTGTCTGGATTCGTTCTTATTCTTTATCTCGCTAACTGTATTTATTTTTCACTCAAGAATTTTAATAATCTCTTACAATACAAAGGTTTTTTTTTCTCATTAAACGTTTAACACTTTCACTTGTTAGAATATTTTGCCTGTGTTTTCTTTTTTTTTTATCATCCACTCAATTACTTTTTCGTTCATAATAGATTCCTTTACTTAAGGTATTTACTTCTGCATTAACGTCTTACATGTTTTACCAAAAAAATATTTCATTAATGCTACTTACTAATGATGGTAAAAATGATACCATTGGTTGATTTGATAGATGCTAATGTAGCTGGAGACTATCTTTAAGACAATTTAGAAAATACATGAAAGGTAAAGATTGGGCCTTCGCGGATTCGCATACAGTTCTGCAAGAAAGAAAAACTATACTATATTATAATGTACCTTTATATGACAAACTCGTAGAATACTGGACTTGAAATATACGATCCGGCTTAGATTAGCTTTAACATTATTTCTTTACATGGTTCTAGTGACGATACCTCTATCCCGGCATCTAATTCTGCTATAAAACAAAAGCCGAAAATTCCGTTCATAGTTCAGAAACAATCATGTCCAATATTCTGAGCGCTTTGTTTATTAACAAGCTAAGACGAGGATAATATTAGCATCGCCCCTGTGGCAACGTCAAGTAATTAAAGTCACTACTCAACTATTGCACGTCCACTATTCCAAGTTATAAACCTAATTTTCTACGGAAGCACGAAACTTCAGGACTGAAATTAATATCTGCCGAATAACTGTTGTCTACACAAATAAATAAAATTATAATGTATGTTTGTTATATCAAAATAACACCATTTTACCTCCAAACATCAGAAAGCCTATTGAAAAATTTTGTTTTCCCGACTTTTCGTTCTAGATTAGATTTTAGTTAGTTTACTTTAGGTTTAGGTTTGTCTTTTTTATCTCTATAAGGACTATATAGATTCAGATGGAACTTTTATTATTAAATAGCTGAGAATGTAAGGCATAATAAAGATAAATATATTTTTTTTAAATTAAGTGAAGGGGCAATGAAGTTGTAATTTTATAAAATTACTAACCATTTCCGATTTAAGGCCTTTTGCACCTACATTATAAATAATATATATAAACACGGACAGATTTGATTCCAGGCTTCAATAATTTAAAAATTAATCTATTATAACCCCCTATCGAAATGCAATGTTTACTGAAGTTTTTTTCTATTTTTCAATTAAAGGAATGCTTTAAAAAATCTTAATATCTTAGATTGCAAACAAAATTTGTCTGTCGATAGAAAATTCACAGGGAAAAGGAAACCACTAGTAGATTGGAAATAAATTGAATTTAAATTTCATCATCTCTCTTCTTTACCGAATAGACTTGAAATATTCAAACTCTTTTTTATTTGCAAAAAGTAACTGAAAATAGAGTTAAGTTATATTAAGCATGGGTATTTAAATCCATTCTTTTATTTATATAGATATCGATGGGTACAGATCAAATAATAAATTTCATTGTTATAAATATTTACATGAAATTTCATTTTAATAACTGAGCTTAAGAAATATTAGTGGTCTACTAATTACAATCACAATTAACGTTTTCAAAGCACTGCTTAGCCGAAGACAATAGACTAACCAGTGGGTTGAAAATTCATTAACAAACCTAAAATATCTACTGTGGTCGAGGAAATGATATTAATACTTATATATTAGATTTCAAAGCCATGATCTCAATGTTATATAAACACAACATAAAACCTTTGACCGACAGGTCAATACTCTGCTATTCATATCACCTTGAGATAATGAATTAAAGATGTTTTGTGTATGACGATTAAACAATAAGGCTTGTGCACGGTATCAACATTAACGTTTTCAACCCTTAAAATTTGCAAAACTTGTTTTAGATTGGATGATATGCCAATGCTTACGTATCTGTCGAAGTCACTTTTACAAAGTTACGAACTTTCCGGAAATTTTTATCGCTCGTAACTGTAAACGCCGTTGAGTGGGTTCGACCTGTCGTGCGAGGGATCTCGGGAGTTTCATTTCCGTTCGCTCGATGCGGAAAGCTTTACTGCAAGAGAAGCTTTTCGTAGTTATGCTCTAAGAGGTTTTTTCACTCATATTTCTTAATGATATTTAAAATATTTACAAGTACTTAACTTTTTTCATTATAACCATTACATTTATTAATACCGCCGTACGTAATTTAACTTAAGAATAAAGAGAACAGTTTATATAAAAATACTTATATGCCCTGTACGTAAGATTTATTAAAATAGTACTGTAGCTAAGTCCTCCACGCAAGTCTAGCGCATGAAAAGGTTTCAAATATTTACTAAATCTTTCTTTCTGCCAAATTACAGATAAAACAACTTAATCTAAAAATAACTGATAAATATCTCAAGAGAAAGAATACTTTGATTTCAAGTTACATGTTTTTTTTTTTATTCATAATACAATTTTTATCTATTAAAAGTTAATTTACAACGTTGCCGAAGTTGATAAAGCTTCCTCGCCTGGAATGCTCTGACTCTCATCTATTCACAATCCAAATTTCATTACCTATGTGGCCCCTGAACTAAAATGTACGAGATGCTCCTGTAAAATAGCCGCTACACAACAGAGGCGGATAATCTATTTATTTCTTATATAAAATGATAATGATACGTTAAAATATCATGACCAGTTATATTATTAAATAATTCTTTGTATTAATTTCGAAATTATTATATATTGGCTAATGTTGGAGGAATTTACTCGAAATTAATGTATTTTAAAATAAAAACTGAGAACCGTACATAAATATTCATTTATATTTTAATCATCATTTCAACCGACGGATGTCTACTGCTGGTCTCTTGTAGTATATATACTACAGTATATTTATGCTTTTCAGAACAAAAATCTGTGTTTACGACTCATGAACGAAATATATATTAAAAAGGTTGCTTTAACTGCTATTATTTTCACTTAATTTCTTTAGAAGTAAAAAAATGTAGACCAATAAGATAACTTAGATTTATTTGTAGTGTCAATTATATAAATCATTACGCTTATAGTAACTACCTAGTTTCAAAGGATCTCGAAACAATGACATTCGCCTATTTTTTTTAATGTTAACTCAATTATATTTCAAGTTACAATGCCTTTGATACTTTCATTACTAATATATTTCGTCGTTAAAAACTTAGAACGCTGGGTTGCTAAATATTCATACAACTTTATACTTTGTACATAATTCTTACATTTTAATAAGAAAACAGCAATATCCTTTACCATTTATTGCAGAATGACAAAGTTATTTCTTTTTAACTGGTAATAAATATAGACTATGAACCATGTTAAATTATGATAAAATTGAATTCCATCCGACAAGGTATACATTGTAGATATTATAAATGACACAAAACTAAGTATTTCGGTAAACAAATATTAATTAAAGTGAGGTTTTCAAAACAAGTAAATGTATCTATCATAGTAATTTTAACATTAGGGATGCATTTGAACCTATTAATATTTATATCTTTAAATGGTTAAAAGTATTCAATTGAATATTTTAAATATTATAGCTAGAAGCGAGGAAACGTTAACCCTATGGTAAGTAATACACCTACCCATAGCAACGTAGCGTTATTTAGATTGATATACATAGTAGAAAATTGTGCTCCTCGCCTTGAGGCATAAGATGTTAAGTCTCGTTACCTTCTCAATTTCACTAGCTACAATGGCCTTCAAAACGGAACATAGTTATATTTGCAAGCTACAGTTTGGCATCAGAAATACGAGCTGCGGATCACCGCAGGTATCAACCTACAGACAGTCTTCGGCAACAGAGTTCTACCATATGAAAAGGAGGTCGAGTATAAACCTATTGCAGATAAAAAAAAAACGCCATAACCATGTCACAGAACAAGTATCTCTAACCCGAGACATTTCGCTGATAAAGCTCTGTGCCCGACTCTAGACTAGATAAGATCTCGCTTAAAAGTCACGTCGAAAGCCGCCAGCACCAAAGATGAAAATTTAAATATTTATTCAAGGAGAAAAACATAGTTTTCTTTGTGCTGCTATTTGTAGAAAAGACTTTATTTCATAAGATGCTTTTAATATATCATGGAGTAGATGATAAAACAGTTCAATAATGCCAATCTTTTTAATACTAACAATTACAATTATTAACATTTATTTAACACCGGATGGCTCATTTTATATTAGTTAAAAATACGATATATCCTTTAAAAGGAAATAAAGTTAAAAAATTATAAAAGACATGTAATACTAATCTTTTTATCAGTAACAGATTAACGAGAAAACAAAGCCATCCAATATATATACAATTACGTGAATAGCCTACTACATATTACTATAAACAACCGATGAACTGAAATACATAAAATAATATTAAATTATGTTTTGTAAGAAGTTTACCGATATAAAATAAATACAAGTTTACCCAAGGCGATGATAGAATTAGAATTTATTTTGCAATTTAGCTTCACAGATGAAGGAAAATGCGCGCGATCTAAATATCATTTATGTCAACTCAGTGTCGTTCCTTCTGATAAAATTTAACTGGTAGCTTTATATGTTTACTCTGTTGCGCAATATTTATAATGATACATTAGTTAACATTGCTATTTTTATTTTATTATATATTGTTACTCCCGCAGTGCAACACCGATATTATTAATCTTTACACTGTTTAAAATTTATGTAAGAAATTGATCGTACAAAAAGCAAAATTAATCGATATTTATACCATACATGTGATATATGATAGTTCCACTAGTTTTAACGATCTTACTCTTACAAGTGGTAGCTCCACGTTGGCGGAGACCATCTAGGTAAGTACCACCGCAGTCTCCATTTCTGTCGCCAAATAGTTGTGTGTAAACATTAACGTGTTCCGGTTTGTAGGGGGTTGTATATAATGAAATTACCTGGGGTAAAGAGATTTAACATGTTATGTCTCAATGCAACAATTATAATGTGATGCAGTGTATACCGTCCTAACAAGCGGCACATTCGTATCGCTCGTCTCGTAACTTCCTAGAATGAACGAAAAAAAGATATCGTTACCTTTTTTCTTCACACAGTGGATAAAGCTAGACTGCAGATTAATATTTATTTCATTAATCAACTTGGTTAAGCAATTATTTACATAAACGTAAGAACTTTAAATTAAAACTTATTGCACAGACATATAGAGCTCAAAATATTAGCCTCTGATCGCACGACCGGTGAAAAATCAATTTGCCTTTGTTATTTGTCCTGCGTATTTAAAATTTCAATATAGCCTTTGTTTGTCCATGTTATAAAAACAGACTTCATATAAAAAAATAAACAATTCAAACTAACTGCATACTTTACAGAGTTAATAGATATTAAAGCGCCAGATTTCCATTACGGAAATAAGATTAACTTTCCTATTTTACCCTCTTCAAGTCATTGAAACTGCTAAGTACATTTTGATCGGCCATCGGTTGTATTTAAATAAGAATTCAACCACCAGCAAATCAATTCAACTTGAAATTAAACTCTGTCCACTAGACTTGTGTGATTTATATTCTTAAAATTTTATAAATACCATGATTGACATTTATAGGTTATTCTAATATATATACATCATCACCGTTTCACTTTACGTAGTAATTGTAGTTTATTTTAATCGTATTTCATTCATACATGAACATAAGATGCGTCAGATATTACAAATATTTTTTTATACACATAACACTATATAGTTTATTGAAAACCTGTTTAACGCCTTTCTAACTTAAGTTTACATTTGTTAGACAAGTAAATACGGCATACATAAATTATAGCAACTTAAATAAGAAAATAATAAGAAATATAGACTTATGATCAAAAACAATTTTTTATTTTGCGGGTTAACTTTAACGGTTAAAATACTTATAAAGTAGAAATATTTTTCTTTAATATTTTTTTATATTTCAACAAAAACTATAGTACAGAATACTTCAATCAATTTTGTATAGAACAAACATTTCTTACATGTTTACTATAAAATCAAATAATAATGTTTTAAGGCACAAATTCCGCTGTATATTGATGTCATAATAAACAAAAAGGCCTTCATCTTTTTAATATCCCCCGGGGGTCTTAAAACGTCTTATCATTTTTATTTTACGTGAAAGTAAAAAAAGATTTCCCTTTTCTTATGTTTTGAATGGAAATTAATTATTATTTCCTTCCCATCTTATATTTATCGCCATAAAATCAATAGAAAGTACACTAAGTAATCAGCACTGATCATGTTTTAAATATTTTGTTAATATTATTCGAGACGAGTGAAATACATTCAGTTGCCTATAACTATAGATTGTATATTATCTTTATTGTTTAGATAAAGAAAAGAATAAATGTCCAATTAAATGATGAAAATAACTTACTTATGATGATAAAAGCTTTATTGGACGTACTATGATCTATTTTTATTAATATAATAGAAACAATATCAAAACTACATAATTTTGACATTTTCGTTAATGATGAAATAGAACCAAGGTTCATAAACCGCTCTAATTCTAGGATAGATTATCATATTCTGTCATGAAAGTAAAAATTTTGTAAACAAAATAACTGCACAGATAATAAATATAATTTTCCGTGTCTAGTGATTATTACGTTGCAGAACTGTTTAAACATTCTAAATAGTGTTCGTTGATTAACTTAATTACAAGTGAAATCAATAATTCCACTTGTAATTAGGTGAAGCAATTGTACTGATATAATCAAACACTATTTTTAGACATAACTTGTGATTAGTAATATAGAAGCATCTAAGTGTTCATTGTTTTAAAATATTATAATTAATGTTTGATTATAGATATCTAAATAATATTGAATCTCCGAAGCTTTTTCTTCTACTATTTATTTTTAATCCAAAGAGAGATAGAGACGAACGTTGTTCACCTAATGGTAAATAATGGCATTAGAGTTAGAGTTATATACACTGCGCCACATTGTACTAGCCTGGACACTACTAGCTCTAGGACTAGCTACAACACCCTTCAAACTAGAACACAGTAATGTTTGCACACTATTGTTTATCGGTAAACATTTGGGAGCTGCGGTGATTTCCACTTAAACAGTCCCCTGCCACAGAGACCTACCAATTAAAAAAAATAGTTGTTTCAGGAGTTTTAACTTAATTCATAATTTCTCTTTTCCCTATTTTCGAGTAAAAATATAAATTAAAAAGGAAACTTAATAAAACATCTAGCCTCGTTAACGTTTACAACAATATCTACACGTGAATATGTGAACCGGATAGAAATGGAACAGATAGCGTGTTCATTCATGTGACGTCGTAAGAATAAGGTCAGATATTGTTTCCTTTGTTTTTCTGTCGAAGGCTAAAATTACTTTATGTCAGATATTCCTTTACCAAAATGTATTCCCCTATCTTTTGTTACAACGTACTCCAAAGTAATAACATCAATCAATAACCTTATCCAAAATTTCGACATGTCATAAGATCTTAACGTAAGAGTACCTTTTTAATTTTTTAACGATTTTCAACATAAAAGAAGTAGAAGATGTAATAAAGTTCTCAGAAAACACCACCCAGTACTTAAACTTTATAAAAAATTACCTTTCTCAATTCGACCAAAAATATTGAAACAAGAAAATTAATATTTAACATCTCTTCATTGAGTGCGTGTCAAGAGATACTTTCGACGGATTCATTTATCTTATTTGGACAGATTTTCTTTTTGTTATTAATCTGTTATTAATATTAATAATTGTATATACAAAAATACGTGATGGCACAGTTTGTAAGGCAACCGTAAAAGCTGTACATCTCGAAAAGGCGCAGGTTCGATCTCCACTGAGCTTGAGCTTCCAATAAAAGAAAACATCGACATATTCCAAAAAGTCTTAAAAAGCATATGACTTCCACCATAAATACGAACTCTCTCTTTGTAAAAGATATCCCTAAGTCCCAGGAGTGGGAAATTAAGGATACCTATTAAAATATACAAAGTTCATTTGAGTTTATTCAATTGTCATTATATTATTTAAAATCCACAGTTGCATAATCTATATTGAACAAACGTATATATTGGATTTCCGTACAGTTAGTAGTGATATGTACTAACTTATACAAGTACTAGATCATTTACTTAACTAATAGGTCAACAACAAACACTGGAGAGTTTCCACTGGTCTCGGCAAACAAGTTGCGTTTACTAGCATAATCAAAGGGGTACGAGCAATTAGCCTTCAGGAACTAGTTCTGGTAATTTAAACGTTATCACTTATACCTTGCACGTTTGAAATTATTTTCTAACCTTATACTGTATAATGTTAATACGCTTTGCCACCAAAGACCACATCACCACTTAAAATCTGGTGGGATCGTAGTCAAGCGCTAAATTTGTCGATTATAAAAAAGAAACATTGTGTACATTCTATTATAAAAGGACTGTATCTATAAAATCTTTTAAACGCACAACATAAAAACAAAGAAACTGATCCATGGTACAGAAACTATTTATCCTTTCATATATTTATTATCTATAACTTCCTCTACTTAATAAGTAAAGAGAGAATAGACTTCCTTTTTTTTTAATCCAGTTACAATACAAATCTTTTAATAGTTACATCATTAGTGATGTTTTTTTTAATATATTTATAATTTTAACAGAACCAAAGCTCGGGACTTCAAACGCATAGATGCAAAAGTGAATATCGAAATTTTGTGAAATAAATGTACTTTCTATGGTTTTTTTTAAACATGTCATTCATAACTCGAATTCAAATGGTACGTTTTTAAAAGCTCACGCCTTTTGTAACCTTCCCTTTTTTTAATTTCTGCTGCTACCTGTTACTATAGCGTCCATGAGGAGATTAAAATAAAAAATATATATTTGTATATCATTCTAATTCAGCTTTGAATTCGTTTCAATACGTCATTAATCTAAAAATAAATTACTTGGCAATAATATTTTATAACCTATAATAAATAATAATAAAAATCTTTACATATCGATTAATAAAACTTATTATTAAATTCTTTAAAAAAAATATTCAAGGCAACTATATATTTAAAAAACAGGCTACAATAATCTAAATTGAACTAGGATAGGCAATAAAAGTTTAAAACACACATACGCGTATGAAAAATAGACAATTTTATCAACTTACAAACTTTTTTTTAACGATAACAATAATCATTACAGTAATTTAAAAGTAATAATATAAAGATGTTAAGTTTTTAAGAATCCTTTTTTTTTTCATTTTGTTCCTTAAACTTTTCAGTTAATAAAAAAGATAAGAAACGACACATTCGCTTTATTTATATTACATTAGTTTATTGAAAAGACATTACAATAGCAAGTACAAATGATAACAGCAAAACAAATCACAATAATGTCTAATAGCAAAACATATTTGTTGAAGTTTCAAAGTTTCCATATACAGAACGAGTACAATCTTGCTTAGAACGACAGTTTGTGCCAATAGCATAGCTTTATGAGACAAAATATAACAGTCCTGTCATTTAGATTCAACTTACACTGTATTTTATATACATAAATGTCTAAAACGATATACATTTTATAATATATTACCAACATTCGCGATTTAGTAAAAATATCTCATTGAAGCGAGTAAACGTTATAAAAAATACAAACGAGCACGAATTAACTAGTAATATTATATTTCGGCCACATGCTTGTTTTCCAGATCAGTGGTAGAATAAATCTAAGATAGTAGTACAGTAGTATATGTAGTATAGTAATCTAAGATAGTAGTATAGTAGTTTAGTAGTAGTACTACCACAGTTTATACACTGGAAAAATTTGACAAAACTTGAAAGTTCTATTATAATATCTTTTTAAATAAATGAAGATGTTATGTTTGAAAGAAGGGGCTACATTAGCATTATACTAAGTTTAAAAAACTGTTATAATAGTAAAACACTGAACAGTTTATTTAAATTCCTAGCCTAGATTAAAGCTTTGAATGAAACCAGTGTTATATAAATCACCCATAAACACAATCACATTTACTATAGATAGAGAAATAATACGCGTAGTCTCTGCAATATGTTGCAATCAAAGTAATTATATATATTTACTGATATATAAATAAATAAAATATATCTTTACGTAATAAACTAAATTCAGTAGACTATCAATCATATCGAAACCAAATCACAAACCTCTTTTACTTTTATAATGTAATGTTATTAAATGTAATAGTGCTAATATTTTTAACGAAGTACATGCAAAAATTACTGTTTTGTTTGTCTATTATAACAAACACCCTGAACAAAAAAGGAAATAGTGCCACAAAGTTGGTGTTAAACGAAACGTATGTTGGAACTCCAGACCTCCACTGTAGCCGTTTGTGGTAAGAGCACGAAGCTTTATAGAGCATAAAATTGAAGGTAACGATACTGTGAGATGTATCGCACTGAAACAATGTACGAATATATTGCACAGGAAATGTTTGTAAAAGATGCATAGCATTTGTTAGCTTTAGTTGAATACGTATCTGATAAGTAATTTTACTCCAAAATTTTATCACACGGATACTTTTCAATATCAACTATTATACTAGTTTTTCATTTTATATTTACCCGTCGTATAGAACCTGTACGTATATTTTAACAATCAAAAAGCAGCCTTACTGATGTGCGAGCTAATAATACCTACATTGCAATTTCCACGACGTGTCATAAAGGGCCAATAAGAAATAATAATTCAATGAAAAGATTAGTAGCTATTCTTACAACCTTTACCAAAACAGAATATTCGCTAATCCGCATGACAAGCGTACGAATAATACATTCGCCCCAAAGTTGAGGAAACCTTTGTTCAATCACATGCTGCAAAGGTAGAAATAATGAAACAAATCTTTAATTAAAGAATACACACAAGGAAACTTGTCTGTTGTTAGTTTACAATTTGCGTAGACGAAAAAGATTCAACAAATAAAGCTATAAAAAAGCACTTGGAGAAAAAGGGTCGACCTACACGAAGGGATCAGCGGAAATGAAATCCATAAGACCCCTCATTGACTTCAGCTCATCTACAAAGTCCCAACATACTCAAAGGGGTTGGTTTTTTTCAAATAAACTTCACACAGTTACATAAATTTAACGGCATTTTCATATAACGAAAATATAAATTGCCACCCAAACATTCTAACTAAATTGATTTCTTTTTCTCACTCTTTATACATTTTCGATCTGTAATAACAGTAAAATCATGAAAGTTAGTAAATAACTATAATATATAAAATATTAAATGAAATCTTTTCCATATTAATAAATTTAATATCAGAAAGTCCCTTTTTAATATTTTATATACGTACATAGTGTTTATTAAAGATTTTCTCATTAACAATAATGTCATAAGTTATTATTTTATTACTTATTAACGTAGTAATACTGTAATCAGATTCGTATCAACGTAATAATGTATTTGCTTATGTAAAACATTAATTAGGAGATATGTTTTCCGCCAATTAAATATGAGTATCTCATATAAGCTTATTAAAGAGTAGCTTATGAATATTCTGTTAGGAGTGAAGAAAAGCAGATATCCAGATAATGATAATAAGATGCTATGAGTCGGAGTGAATTATAGATAATTTACTACCTTCTGTATATTGTTATTACTCTCATATAATAGCACTAACAATATATAACATGGAACTCTGAATGAACAATATTCAGCTGATAACACAAGAATACTTTACATAACATATCCACATCGTTCTCTTCATGATAATTTGATAATACAGGATTTGTATTAATTAACTTTGTACTGTACCATTTTGTATACCGATCTTTCTCTTTACTCCTATACTATATGCACGACTTACAATACCTTAATTACATGATATCAAAGGCAAATTCTTATTAAAATTACTAAATAATAACCCCATACTAAAGCTGAGCTCGCGTTAGGCATAAA
>DWHS01000062.1:0-12309 GCA_018247935.1 Trogonoptera brookiana
ATACGTAAACTATTAAAAAGTATGTTATTTATACGATTGTACTTTAAGGGAAGATTCGTTACAATCTATTACAATTGTAGTTTTTTTTTAAGTAAATAATACATAAAAACTATTTTAAAACGTACAAAGATTTTTTTAATAATAAATTAAAAAAGAATTACAATCTCATATATTGGAAGATACGAATCGAAACGCAACATTACAATGCATAACAAACACCAGTCGTTAAGGTAACAGTAAAAATCAAACCAAATAAAAAAAATGGTTTGATTTTCTTTTAATTAACGTTTTAAATAATAATACAGATTCCACCAAAAAATGTATTAAATAGGTGGGTGTAAAATACTTTTTTTTTAATAAGTAAAACGAAGAAACAAGTATAGTTCCTGATCGGAACTTTGGCACAAATTATGATACCCTAAATAAATCCTTTTAATTATAAGCGATAACTGCAATTTAGATTAAAAAAAATGTATAAAAATTGCATAAAAATAATATGTAGTAATTATCTTCTTAACAATTGTATAATTTACGCTATATACTGACGGACATAAAATACTTTAAAAATTAATATAATAGTAAATTTATGAAACAAATATTTTAATAATCTAGCAAAAAAATTTACTTAATTATTTTTTTAAATCTAAACATTGGAATATAGATTTTTTCTTTGATTTAACCAACGTTTTAACTTTGTGCCGTAACGTTGATACGTCGGATATCCTGCCGTATTCATTTCGCCACATAAAAAGTACAATTAAATTTTCTTTTGGAAGATAGGAAACATAACTAAATAAATAAATAAACATGTATAAAGTATGTAGCAATATTGAACAGCTATTATCTTTGGAGACTACTATGATTTAGAGCATAGATACTATACCATAATATAGTAATACGTATATATATGAACTGGTTACAAATATTTTAATAAAGCCAAATTGTCATGTAACTAAAATCATGATAAAAAATATATAAGCTTACTTAAAGCTTCATTTTTTAATGATGAATCAAAGCTTCATTTTTTAACGAATTTTATGGTAGTCAAGAGATTGAAGAACCTAGCGGCACGTCGAAACAAATTACAGTATTTAAATGTTATGTTGACCGTTGTTTATGTGGACAAAAGCTTCCGGCATTTACTCACACTCAATTAGTTAGCTATTCCGAAAAAGTAGCTCTGAGGTAACATATTTGGAACATACTTTTCATGGACAATACTATAAAATAATGTATATGTGAATTCTATACTACATGGTTCAGTTTAAATTTATCTATTTCTATTTGGACAGGCAGCAGGTATGATTTTTTTATATCACTGGGCGCACTGTTTAATCAAGGCATTTATATGATACATTTAAGATATTTTTATGACATATTAATATAGCGTACTGCATCAACCGTTATATATAAAACAAGTTAACAATGGCACCTATATATATCTTTCATTATCCTGATAATATAACTGTTCAATAAATAACATTCTATTAACAGACAATTGTGATGTGCATGTTATATAATATTACGTGTGTATCTAGTGCGTAATTATTTATGATTAATAAAAACAAAACAATGTGTATGTCCTATTATTTGTACAAAAAAAAAACGAAACGTCGGTGTAAAACAACAACTTTTTCAACAAATAGATGGTATAACAGAAATTTAAATATATGTAGGTTATTTATATTATTATACACGAACGACTACGTAAAGCATTAGTTTTTGTGCTTGATCTCCATTTCTCACACACTCATACTCTCTCTTCCTCTCCTCTCAAAATTAAATAATCGACAACATTGAAGAAGTCGCTCTGAAATCATCCTTACAAAATAAGAGTTAAACTTTGGTTATCAAATTAATACTAACTACTGAACTGATAGAGAATGAGTTTATTTGACCAGCAAACTATAAAGAACAAACTATTATGTCAATGCTTTCCGTTTAATAACACTCAATAACTTATTTAAAAATATAATATTGTTAACTAAAACGATGGTAGAATTAATAAAAAATATATAGTAAAAACTATGATTATATAAAATAGTAAAGTAAAAAATAATAATAATATAAATAGATTGATATATGATTACTTAAGAAGTAACATTAAAAAATATTGTGATGGCGGACACTTTAAACAACCAAGAAATTTTTGTACTTATAGTACTCGGTAAAAAAAAAGCGAAAATATTAAGACAGAAAAATCTAGATTTTATAACTAGCAATATTGTGAACGCTATTTTGAAACGTTTTGACAGCGGTCAAAAGTAACGTGTTGTTCGCGCGTTACATTATACAGCAGATCATCGAGAACTGAGAAAAGATAATAAGCGTAATATAATCTATCTTCTTTGTATGAACTATTTGTTTCTTATTCGATGAAGCGAAAACGAGCTGGGCATTCGACTGGATGTAAATAATTTGCCCATAACAATTCGACGCTAGTTAGGATGACATACATTACACGATATTTTGCGCATCGCTCTGTGACGAAGATGTTGTCTCGTAAATAACCTCGGGCGTAAACTTTAACTACGCTGAAACGAGGGCCATCAAAGTGGCTCAAAAAATATTCATCATATGAATCTTAGCATCCTGGTGCGGACTTAAAACTGAGTATTAGATATGAAATGCTTCGCAATAATAAATATAACTATTCGATAGTACAACGCAAGACTAGAAGCGGGACAAACATACGTATATAACTAGGAGCCGATTACAACTAAAGGTGACAATACAACAAGACGAACCTTCGTTAGGTTTCAAATAATTATTTTAAAGCACTGAATAGGTGATGACAAAAAAATACATTTACCATAAACAACTGTTAAATAGAATTACGATCAATAACACTATTTGCTTAAATAAAAAGATAATATTTTTTTTTCTACTTTAATGGCGGTGACGATCTTCAGGAAATAGAAAAATCGATATTACGAAGATTTAACATGTAAAATATTATAATCGATTTTATTCTACAGAGATGTAAATAAGTTTTGTTATTGAATTTGTTTTCACAAAGAATATTTTGTAATTGTGCATTTGTACAGACAAATAATAACAGATCTAGAAACTTGACTTCCACGTAACGATATCAGATCTTTCCCTAAATAACGATATACATTTCACAATTCGATTCAACATCAAAACCTAAAATTGGTCTCCATTGTATAAATGGCTGCTGCGGGCACAATTATATTTTCGCCAAAAACCTACAGCTAAGATATCGTATCACTTATTACTATACAAAGCTACGGAACTAATCACTGTGTAATAACGTAAAAGTGTAAAGAACACGCAATAACCTCTCCCTCACCTCTTTACCTCCTTCCCGCATCTTCTACCTCCTTTCCTTCGTTTCAACTAAACAGACACACGCACGCGATGTCAACAATGCACACACACGAAATTACAGTAATAACACTACAAACGAATGGGGTTTTCCGATTCCGCCCACCGTCGCCCCGCAACGCGCTGTGTTGCCAGCTAAACCATTACCAACGTTGCTTTGGAAAAAAACACTAACACTGACCACACAGCGCGTCCAAACAACATCTCATCCAAGTTTACGGATTAGTTTGTTTTCACCATTTTTTTTATATTTACAACAATCAATAATTGCTCTAACCTTTCATATTTAAATATTACTTTTATATTATTAAGGAAATCTCGAAGGAAACTACTATCAACAAGCTTCATCTCGATTGTTTTTTTTTAAGGTTTTTTCTTTTTTTTTATTTATATATAATTTTCGCGTGAATCCACGGCAGCGGCATACATCCAACACATATACTCTTGCATTAATTTATACTAAAATCTTATTTCTTCAACGTCAGGTATACTATTAACAATACCGCGTCGCCTCTTACAGCATAGAATCACCGTAAATATATAAAAAAAAGCGTCGAGTTTGTTTAATAGTAAAATATGTCTATCACACTTCAGGTTGGTACTTGTGTAAATATTCTGGCTAGTGTTTCGTCTTGGACAGAATCTCATAAGAAACCGACCCCGTATAAACTAAAATATCATCAATTCATTTTTTGGCATCATCCCTTTACAATTTGTTATTGGAGTACAACTTTGGGTCTACATGCGTGAACTTTTGGTTTTTGACATCTTTCAATTTAATTACAACTTTCAGCAATGAAACGCACAAAGAAGTCTTATATTGAACAAACAAGACATATTTTACAAAGACATCTTTTGTTTTTTACCTATTTCTTTTCTAATATCTACACTAAATAAGAATCTAAAGGCAGAGCTTATCGACATAAGGTTACATTACAACAAACAACCTATTCAATATAGATTTTAACTTTTTTTTTTACCAGCAACACTTGGCTTTATTTCACACGATGTCGGTTGGCAATGAATCGCGTGTGCTCGCCCAGAATACTCCCGGCCCTCAAACGATGACAGCCGGAATGCGGCATTATTGTTATAGTGGCAGATTTACAATATAATGGTGGTAGCTAGCCAGGCGGATTCGAAAATATCTTGCCACCAACCAAACTCCACAACACCATACACCACTCATAGAGCTCCGTGTTAAAAGGCCAACGCTTTGCTACTGCACCATGGAGGCAGTAAGTATTTAGAAAAGGCACAGATTCCTACAACAAAGCTTACCTACATTGTTTATGCAATGATTATGTATGAAAGGAACATTAGAACGTATTAAGATTTTTATTCTAAATGAAATATATAAATATATTAATATTCTATCCGAATAAAAAAAACTAATATTTATTTTAATATGACTCCATTAATTTTGTATTTAGTATGTTGAGTGAAAGCTAAATTGCCTTATGTCTTTATAAGCCGTTGCCTTTAGCACTTGACTATATGGTTTATTTTTTTAATTAACATGATTGCCTGTCATGTTTAACGTCAGTTTGACAGATGTCAAAAAACAAGTTCACGTGTAGGGCTGGGAGTGCAAGAATATTATGAACATTCGGTTAAATGTAGGCGTAGTGTGATCGTACTAATAAAGATAACTAATTAACAACTGGCACGTACAGCCTAATGACGGTCGAAACGATACACAAGTTGTTTAAGGAACGACTGTTAATAATGAAGCCACGGAGTAATACCCCCGTAGTATATTGACACTAATGTTATGTCGGAGCCTAACCTAATCTAAGCCCTAGAGAAAGATACAAGGTTATTTGAATTAAGAAAAAAAAAACTTCAAAAAAAATAATACTTCGTTCGACGTTAATACTAAAAGTCGGCGCGAGGATCAAAATAAAAAAATCCGCTCTAGCGGCTGTATCGTCATGACTAGACTGTTGTTGGCATTGCACTTAAAAAATATATAAAAAAAAATCTCAGTCGTCGAAGCGACGACGGAGCCGCAAAGAGCGTCGCAGCAACGAACATGGCACAGTACCGACGACGTCGCCGCCCGTGTGGTTTTCGAGCGACAACACTGTGAACGGGAACCTTCTCGCTGTATGAAGTATGAAGGTAACGACAGCGGGAGTCGCCAGTCGAATCGATACCGTTAACGGCGGCCCGCGGGGTGCGAACTCCTCCGACACGCCGCTCTCGGTTCGTTCAGGCGACCGGCGTCTTGTCGCAAACGGGCTGCGGATTGTAATCCTTGTTCACGAACGAGAATCCTCTGAACTCCTCCTGTAAGTATTGAAAAGTTCATATATAGTTGAAACCAATGACAACGGTGTTAATACATGTCTGGTCGAAAGTCTAAATAAAAGAACGTATTTGTCCCAATACATGAAAAATCTTTATTTTCCGATTCCATGTAAATTTCAAAATAAGATAATTTTTTTTGATTCAATGTGGTGACAAGCCAAACAAAACATTTACCTGATGGTAAGTGATACACCCGCCTATAACAATGCGGTATGGCATAACAATACACCGCACTAATGTTTACAACCACCTAAACAGTTAACAGCCACATACACTTCATCATCATCATCATCATCATTTCAACCGATGGACGTCCACACACACACACAACAACATACACATACACATACAACTAGTTATTTAGTCTAAGTATTATTTTTTTTTGTTTGATTGAAGTGATGCCAAAATTAGAATTAATACTTATATAAAGGTTTAATTGTATTATCATGATGGGCTATTAACAGATAAAATAGAAAATAACACACATGTAATGTCTTGACTAAAAAATATATAAGTTGAAATATTCATTGACAACCGCACCTGATTGATAGCGCGCACAACGTCTGGTGGCACGGGCGTCAACACAGGCTCCTCCTTTGTAAACTCCGCGTCGAAGTTTGCCGCCTCGCGCTTACTTTTCTATAAATATTAAACATGTGTATTTGAATATATGTCAAATATAGTAGTAGTAGTAATTAAACAAAAAACCATGCACTGAGATTTCAGGAATGCTTACCGTACCGAGATCTCTGTGCATCTCCATAGTTTAAGGATAAACTTACCAATTTTAATTCCGCATGGTTGAGTGTATTTTGAGTGACTTGGGAGAATATTATTTACATAGGTAACAAGGGAAATTGGGATACGCAGTGCTTATTTGCGTGTATGAGGCGCACGCCTGTAGGACTCGACTGACCTCTATCACAAGAAAATACCATGGCTATTTCCCAGCCTTTCCAATTGTCAGTTCACGAATGTCAGATGTCCACGAAAACTATTGATTTTTAAAATGTTTCAGTTTTATCGCGAATGCCTCCTATACCAGAAGCTCAAATTCAGTGAGGATCAATTTGCACCTCTTTGAGACGTAGGCGTTATTCATCTAAGATAGGCATCTACGCAAAATTATTGGAAATTTTTAATAAATATGGTAATAGAAACAAAATTGTACTTACAACTTTGGGCCGGAAGGGAGGGCGCAAGCGGCGCTGCGCAAGTGCATCCCAGTCCATATCGCGGAAAAACGCGTGCGCGCGTATACCCGCCGCGCCGCCCGCCACTCCCAACCGTCGCGCTGGGCTCTTCGTCATAAAACCTAAAAACGAATAAATTCTTAAACATATGTTGTTTTTATAATATTTTTATTTATATAAAAGAAAATATGTTAACTTCACTATTGGTACATATCGGCTGCAACAGGACAGCCAAGAGAGGTATTCGGGTACCACGTATTTCTAATCTACAAACATTGGTATGCAAACATTAATGACCAAAATTGAACAGCACTGTCACTAGTGAAATTACTGGGATATCGAGATTCTTTTGTCAATGCAACGAGCACAAAACCTTATAGTCCCCAATAGGTACCAAAAATAATGAACATTAAACCCCTTTAAAAGAATGGAAACATTACTCCTCTTCTCAAATAAAATAAATCCATTAAATAAATGATAATACCCTTAAGTATAGACACAGCATCCTTCGACAGCCAGACAGGATACAAAACGTCATCGTGGAGGATACTCTCAAACAGATCGTCCTCATTATCCGCTTCAAAAGGCGGTTGACCAGCAAGCATTTCGTATAGCAATACACCAAGTGCCCACCAATCTACCGATGGACCATACTCTAACTCTTGAAGAATCTGCAAATAACAGTATGCAATAATACACAACAATAATTAATAAAGTTTGTACATATTCAGATCTTGCTACAAAATATGGTTACTAGTAAGAATTTGATATACTCTAGCCCTTAAATACTGCTCAATAGAAATTATTGAAAAAAAAAATAGATGTTTTAAGTCTGTTAAAAAGCCTCTCTCTTAAATTGTCTTATAAATATTATTTTTTAACCATCTCTAAATTGATGTTTTCACTGCTGGGCTTTTGGGCCTTCTCTGTTGAAGAGAATAAAGATTATTTATTTAACATTTCCAAGTGCAGATTGAGAAATGATATAAGTCTATAACAGCTTTTCTTGTTCATGTTCAAGCTCTTGAAAAATCTCATAATCCTCCTAACAATTTTCTTGTCCAGAATTTCATTATTATTTTAAACCAAGCCATTTTTTTTACAAATCATCACTCTGAAGGATATGGTGAAAACAGACTTTTAAATACTTTACCTCTGGTGCTATATAATCTGGAGTTCCGCAAAATGTAGTAGTTGTCGCACCATCTGAAACAATAAATGATATTGAATTATTCGACATAAGCTCTCAACATCAACAAGAGTGCATCACTATCCGATAACTGGAGACTTGAAAATGCAATATATATCTATCTACTCAAATTACTTTTCCCATCAAAAGGTTTTAATAAAAAAATACTTGATGATATAAAATCTATATTGAATGTTCCTATGACAAAACTTAACTTTTTTTTTTGATGGAGAAGTCAACGCTGTTAGTTTTGACGAACTCTTAGGGCTCCATCGGACACAGGGTACAACAAAACTTAAATCTTAACAGCAATTTCACACGATTTCAACCAGCAATGAGGTAGAAAATATTGAAGCATGTTCAGCAAGAATACATTCTTTTCTTATTTAAAATATACTAACACTTTACATCAATATCACTAAGTTTTAGTAACAATGAGGCCCAAAATAGTTTAGCATGCGCTCTAGAATACTATGACCCTCATATTTTGACAGCTAATCATATCAATGCGTTTATAGCGGTAGATTAATAATATGAGGACGGCAGTTAGCCAAGTGGTTCTAAAAAGTGATAATAGACCAATTTGAAAACCTTTACTAGAAACAAATATAGTTCTCTACTGTAAGTATACCCCTCCAACTTACCATCTTTAAAAGTATACCAATCAACCAAGAACATGCAAGATCCATTAATATGCCCTATGCCAGCATGGTAAATAAATGGTCTAGACCGTCTTCTAATAAAAGAAGACCTAGAGTCGCAGTAATCAAAACAATAAGAGATCTACTTATTTATAACAATATATTTTCTAGTTATGTGTTGATGCACAATTTCAGATCATACTGCAAATGCTGTGTACGACTACAATGACAAAATAAATATATTTGTGGGTATGTGTACTAACCCAATATGCCCTCCTTGCACATGCCAAAGTCAGCAAGCTTACAATGGCCCTCGCAGTCGAGCAGAATGTTGTCAAGCTTCAAGTCGCGGTAAATAACCCCATGGGAGTGCAGGAACTGCAACGCTAACGTTACTTCAGCCGCGTAGAATCTTTAGAACAGAATTTAGCATTTATTAAATATGATATGAGAATTGTAAGGAGTTGATTAAGAGAAATAAAAACAGAGACAACATTCAAGTCCAAATTAGACCAAAGTCAAAACCTCACCTCGCCCTTGGTTCGTCGAACTTTCTTGCCCGCTGTATCTGGAACATAAGATCTCCTCCATCCACGTACTCCATAACGAAGAACAGGCGCTCCCTGGTCTGGAACGCGCAGTGCAGAGCGGTGAGGAAGGGGTGGCGCGCGGCAAGCGCTAGCACGCGACGCTCGGTCAGCGTGCACTCCACGTCGTCGTCCTGGATTATGGCATCCTTCTTCAGAACTTTTACGGCGTACACCTGAATAAAACAAACATTTATTTTTAGTGTTGATGTAATGGTGGTTTTACTTCACCATGCACTAGTAACAGTTAATGAAATAATACTTACCATAATTCATAAACTTATTAAGCCATTATCGTATATATCGTTTGTCTAATTGGATTATACTTTTCATCGGTTTTTTTATTTAAGTAACCTTATAAAAATTGGTGGTGGCAAAGACACAAATATAGTAACAAAAACAATACAATACATAAACCGACTATTTTTAAACCATTTAAACGAATCACCATCACCAATTACTCACTTCATCAGTCCCCTTCTTCTCAGCAAGCATCACTTTCCCGAAGGACCCCTTGCCCAACACCTTTATGAAGTGGAAGTCCTCTAGGGACACCTTCCCTTGCATGCAGCCTTCCGCACCGTCACCATCACCTACGAACGTGTTTTATTACGTCACACGTGTTACTAATCACGTTTAAATTTATAATGGAACTTGGCCCTTTGAGTAGGACTATCTTTGTAACATCAAGCATAAGTGAGTTTAGTTGTTTTTCGGTGCCGTTAAATTTTGCAGTTTTTATAGATTCATAAAATTCGAGCCAATATAAAAGGAAAGATATAAAAAAAGTTTATAATGAAGTATATCGTGAGTTAAATAATTCTGTAGACCTAATGTTGTGCTATTTTAAAAAGAACATAGGTCATATTAAGTAGCACAATATTGTAAATTAAGTTGTTTGTTGTGACTTATTTTTACTCCTTTTTAATATTTACTTTTATGATCTCTATACTTTTTCTTAACTTATTATATAGGGCACTCCGCGTCTACTGGTTTATCTATGTTTATTCATTATTATATTGCATACATGACTGTTTGTGCCAGAGCAAAGAGAAAAAGTAAGATATTCATAAATCAATGTGAACACTAATTGAAAGTTAAAACTGTTTCTGAATTTCAAGACAATATTCCATTAAATAGGTAATTTATAGCCAGCCCCATCACCGAAGCTAAATGTATCATTTGAGGAACCTTCGTAACAAGTGAATATCTCTTCAAGATCATCCCAATGCGAGCGCCAGGACGTACTGTTCTGTTCCATTACACAGTTATCCCAAAGATTCGCTGTGCTATCCGTGCCTGTACGCCACAAACACACAAACAATGAATATAGGACACACTATTAGTTGACCGTCATATTTCAAATTATCCATAACCATAACATAATTTACACGGCTAAGAAGTTATTATAACTAAGTTAACTTCCTTGCTGTATATCCCATGTGGTGATGGAGTCAGCTTTCTTTGCATGTGTACTAACTTAGGAAAGATTTTACCGTAAATATAATAGAGAAAAGTAATTTAATAGTAAGAGGCTCATTTGGTAGTGAAAAAAGGAGAACATAATGCATGTTAAATTATTTTGTGTAAATGTTAAATATAATTACGACAGATAACAAAAATATTGGTAAAAAAAATACTTAATTCAATATAAAGCGGTAATTGTATTATCATTGACGGTCAACTATTAACACAGAAACAAACAGACAAAGCAACGGCCCACCACCATAAGCGCACAGTAAAAAGGACCTTGATAACTGCTGAATATATCCTGCAGCTCGGCCCAATGGGGTCCCCAACACAACGCGCCATGTTGGAAACCTAAGTAACGCAACACAACACTCATTTGCCTACCTGCATTTAACGAGTACAAAATAATAAATGGTTTTAGGAGGTTTTAAAACTCCCTAAAAACAAATCTCCGAGATATTATAGCAGCGCTGTTTTCTTCTTTTGTCTAGAAATTGTATAGTCTTTTTTTTATATTTTAAATGATCATGAAAATATTTGATAATTCTATTCTTCCACGGCTTCTATATGAAAATTTATTAAAAATCGTTATAACATTTCTTAGCTAAATTTATATAAAAGTCGACATAATTCTAAGACCAAAAACAATTTACAACATTTTTGCCTGTCTTCGATCCAGATAATCTATTTTAACAGTACATTTTCACGAGGAGTTATTGAAAAAAAAGTTAAGGTTCCAGGAAAAAGAAAATTAAAATATAAAATTATGAATAAATATGGATTTAATATAATGAGTTTCCTCATATTTAAAATTGTAAGGAACACTGGGTTTGCTGTGTACAAATAATGAAACACAAGTAAAACGACTGCTGGGTTCAGCTAGATGTAGAATGTAACATGTCATAATCATCGGCTTAGATGAGGGTCTTAATGCCACTTACACACATTGGTTAGCAGAATGCAGTTGCTGATATCAACCTTGCAGCCCTTATCTAATCACTGAACATCAACTTCGTTTGTCTAGGCGAATTCTCATCTCTGAAACTACTTCAGCTATAATCATTTCTATGGTATGTTTAACCAATCCATTGCCGTTATAGATTATTAAAACCAACATACCTTTATCGTCATGCTTGTCATTAGGATCTTTGCTGTCCGAGTCGCCTGATGAAGCCAACTCCGGCGGGCCTTCCATCAATGCTGTATTCAAGTACTGTAATGATAAAAACCTTTAAGATATATCTTACAAAATATATGCTTTCAGAAAAAAACTCCTCTTCGGTCTTCACACGTGGTTGGGGATTGTTGAATGGAAATAAATACTTGGCCATTAGTACAACTAAAAAAAAGTTCTTACTAGTGTACAAATATTCCTTACAAGATATGACATTAAATTAGTATCAAGAGATAATATACAGTGTTAACTTAATGGAGGCCGAACCCGCGCTTCTTCGAGATAAATAAAGCATACAATTCCTTTCCATGCCAAGCAGTCACGCTTCCTATGCTTGCGATAAAACCGTCATTTTCTAAGACAAACAGTTGTGGAGATGTGATATCTACCATCC
>DWHS01000063.1:0-12245 GCA_018247935.1 Trogonoptera brookiana
ACATTGGACCTTATGCCGTTGCGATAAAGTCGGCTATCGGGCGACGGACGCCGGCCCTGCATTCCTGTTTGTTAGGGATGTTCGCATAAATTATTGATATTTCGCTTTGAGGTTGTAGACGGGGATAAGTCTGTCCTTTCCTCAGCGTCTTTGTTTTGTCCAGGATCTGAAGAATGTGCGGCCGGAACGAGTGCGAGAAGGGCTTCCAATTCTACGGTTACCTTCTTTTCATATGTTTGTATTAAGATGATAAAAAAACGCAAGATTTTTTTTAAAAAAACAATGTGTATAATTTATTTATATGTTAAATCATTAATTAATTTTTCGCACAAACGTTTGTGTTATGTATCTATGTAACGAATGTAGGAAAATCCGCAGCTTCGTAACGGATTCCGCGCTCGTTACAAAAGAAACATCGAGTTACAACATGAATGTTAAATAATACCGTATAAGATCAATTTGCTTAGAAATGAGTTACTGGTATGGCAGTTCATTTGCTGAGTCAAATACCAGTTGATCGACGCCAGGTCACGGGGCTAGTTCATAATACACGAGGTGTCGGCGGCCAGCCGGCGCCACGGCGGCAACCGCGGCGCCTACTGTCCTGCCGGCCGTATTCCACTCTCCACATATAAAAGCAACTTACTACCATAACATTAAAGTTTAAATTCAAACCGACATTTCAACATCAGCTGTGATTTATTCCCACACTTAAATTCCAACTTTAACGCTAACCGAATAAAAACAAATTTAACCTGCACACACATACAACAAACAGAATTCATTCCGTGATTTGAAATTCCGTACGACAAGTGAAAGAAAGTAATTTTTGAATAAGAACCGATACAGTTTTTACAGGTTATATATTAATAGGATGGCTGCGTATCGGAACATTGCATTTCGTAATATAATTAGAAAGCTGATCTTAATTTCATCAGAGCGGAGCTGGCGGCTATTCTCTCGTATCAGACAATTGTTTTGTAACGATTTGCTCCGACACTTGTTCGTGTATACGTCCTACATATACACCAATACACTTGGCGCCATACCAGGTGGCCTGTTCAAATGATATATATACTTTGTAGCATTACTTAATATCGTTTATTTTGTTATTTATATAATCTTACCGTCCATAATAGTACTGACAGATTTGATGCCTCATTCCCTACCTTGTTAATCTTGGAAGATATTGGAACACGATAAGGAATTAAGAAATAAAGTTGACCTTAGTTATCGTTATAAAATAACTATAAATATATAACGATATGTGAATTATGTCGGACTATATCTTCAAGTATTGGAGACGAAATATGCTCTTGAACGTAAAAAGTAACAAGGAGCAAATTAAATCCGGAGCCTTATTGATTGAGAGATCATTCAGTAACACCCTTTTCCTTAACTTGACTTCTTACTTCTGCAACTCGTGTTTTGAAATAAAACCTTAATATAAAATTGTTGTGATCATTATCATCTTATGTTTAAAATATTCATTAAATATCTAACAGTATTTTTATGTATACTATACACGATATATCAATGTCAAAAAAGCCATTGGAATGGAAATGTGTAGTGTTATATGTTAGATATCTGAAATATATGTCAGATATCTGAAGGTCGCGGCAAATCACTGGATGCGGGCAGTACAGAACTCATAGATGTAAAAATATTTGAGAAGTGATGATGATGATACGTCTAAAACTGGCAACATTAAGATTATGGGATCCGTTAAAAGATTTCTTGATATTACGATTCTGAGAAGTATAGCGTATATATGTTTTAAGGAATGTCAAACATGCTTACATGTATATCGTAACAACATATTATATAAACTCAACAAATAAATTTGAAAGATTACATGAATGCAGGTAAGCAAGGAAAGATTTTTATCAATCTCTTTATTATCCATAATACGCTTAAATTAATGATAAGTCTAGATAGTGCTCGATATTGATAAAAAAGCCGCAAATACAAAGCGACACGCTATTTCGAAAGTTTTAATCCAACGATTTACATCCAAAGCAACAGCGAAAATAATTTTCGATCTTTTGATGGAAAGAAACTGATAATTCAAACGTCTTATTCAATGTCACACTTGACAGGTCGAAATTTTCGTATGAACCTCAGCGAATAGCCAAAAAACTGGATGCTAAATAAAACGCGACGATATTAACGCCGTGGCTAGGTGTCAAAAGCCTTACCTGTGAGTTTGACGCCTACGCGGGGTAGGTCCGAGCTGGCCCCAAATATTTACTATCTCAGGCACATTCTGTTTGTTCGGGAGTTATCCCTTCACACCCGCACATTGAGCCCGCTACTCAAATTAATGTCCAAATATCGTAAAACCATTTTCCAGAATTACCCAGATCGCGAGGTTAAGAAGAAAACTACAGTATTTGAGGGCAAACGGGCAGAAGTATCGCGAGATGCAGTTTGTTACGCTTATGACTCATATTAACGTGAGCCCTCTTTGTGCCCATAAAAATTCATGACAAAACCTGTATAAACGGCTGGAGGCGAAACTTGGCTTTTTTTGCGGGCCGTTCCTCGAAACTGAGGAAATGTTTGAGCAAAAAGCGGACGGAACAGGATTTCGTATCGACGTTGCCAAATCTGGACGCGTTAAGAGATGATAAAGAGGAGGCCGCCTCCGCGACGGACGAGCACGCGGCCCTGGACAAAATCACAACAGGAGCAAACGGACAAAAAAACCCTGTTCTCCCTTTAAAGTAGTACCGTCTACAATTATTATTATTATATATACATAATACTTTGCTATTATTTGTTTAATTTAAGGCTCTTTATATATTTCTTCTTATTTTTTTTTTCACATTGTATGAACAAAACATCCTGAAATAAATGTTTTATTATTAATATTATTTTACGCGGGGATCTTGTACCTCATGGATTAATTTATATCTTCCCTTATCTACGATAATTTCGATGAAAAAATGTACGAGTGATAACAAAAAACCTGTCATTGTGACTTATATAGTTTGACAATATCCGATTTTCATTGTATTGGGCCAAAAATTCATGATAATTTTTGATTGTTTAATAACACTCGTATGCATGATAGGACTGATTATTCGATTCACTGCTAATAACGTGTTATAAAGTGTTGGCAATTTTTTTTGCGAGATATTTCAGTTTTTGCTGCATATTGTAATATATTATAATTTGTATAATTAAGTATAGGAAAAAATTTAAGCAAATGTCTGGGTAGGTACTACCGCAGTGCCTACTTCTGAAGATAAACGGTATTCCGCAAACATTGATGTTACGGTTTGAAGGACGTTGTAGTTAATGAAGTTTTTAGGGTATTGAGACTTGTCATTGGTGGTAGGTGTCTGATGCCGGATATTGTCTAGTTAAGTACCATCGCAAGTTCTATTTCTTTTGCCAAACAGCAGTGTGTATGTGGTCTCAATGTGACGAGCACAAGGTGATCGTGTGTTTAAACTAGTGCCATATTGACGTTCTGACGAACTTTTACGGCTCCGTCGGACACAGAGCCCGCGGATCTGAATCCGAGGGCTAAGGACTTACTATCGGCTTAGGGGGGTATCAGGTGTGACCCGTTCGTCCCTCCGATCAAAAAACTAAAACTGTACGCATCTAAATACAGAAGCGCGTTTGTTGCGCGGCGCGAATAACGCGTACGTAGATGAGAGTTAATGCGTATGCGTGCGTGAGTCACGGACGCGCACATGTGGACGTGGAAATAGCCTGCAAGTTGGAACAAATGTTCGGATGCGCCGAGCGGCGCGCCGCCGGGCGATCCTCGCGGGCCGCCGCCCCGCCGCCCGGAGAATGCGACCGGCTGGCGCACCAGTGATGCGAATCATCGATAAACCTAACCGAGCTAATTAAATCCATTTATTTTCAACGCCTCGACAATTTATCAGCACATCATCCAGAAATATAAATAATCGACATCCGTGTTTAAGAGAAATACTAATTCAATATATCGCCGAGTGTAACATAACTGTAATTATTAATTTGGTCGCTGAATATAAGTATTGATTCATTTCCTTAATTCGACGCCCGATTTCCTCTGATAAAGTTCAGAGTTTTTATTTGACCAATAAATACAATGATTCAACATTCGTTACGGCTAATAGATATTCAAAATAAATGTAATCTATGTACCTATTGCATAATTAGATTTGAAGGTTTTTTCTTGACGTAATCACAGGTAAATTAGTTCGTTGAAATTAGTGTTTGTCTTGAAATACTTTTACTGCGTCATCCAGCTGGTTCTATGCTCATTTGTCTTCGGCATGTCGCAGAGTAGACGAAGAATTCAGGTTCTAACAGCGCTAACAACTTAGATGGACTAACGGTTAGGAGGTCCCGTGATTCTTATTTAAACACAATCTTCAGTAGTGAAGCGCACAAAGAAGGCGAAGTTCGTCTATAAAAAAAGCGGTAGGTTTAAGAATTTAATTAATAGTGACTGTTTATATAAAAATGTAAAAAATGTTATCTAAAAATCATTTTTATGATTAAGACATATATTTTTTATTACGATGAATGTGAAAACTCGTTCGTAATCTATGAGGCAACGAAAGAGTTTTTATATTCCGTATTTTTATACACCGTATCGGCGCATCTCTAAGGGCGAACCGGGCTGGCGCCGCGCTTTTTTACCCCGGCACTACGAATCAACTTGTATCCATAGTTCTGTTCAGTTTAGCTCAAACCGTCGTCGGGGAAGGATGTGCGCGCGGTTATCGTGCGCTACAACATTTACGTACGCACGTGATACAAATACGAGAAAATGACATTTTCATGTGTATGTTTATAGTTTTTAAGTAAAACTGTGTATTAAATACGTGAAAGTAACAAATGGTCGCTACAATAAGTGCACTTTAATTGTATGAAGTTCAAAGGATTGTTTACACGAAAGCTTTTATATTTGGATTTGAAAGTACGAGAGAATATATGAAGATGTCAAATTTTACATCCGCCGATTCTGGAGAGACGACTACACAGTCTGATGTGAAAGGTTTGTTTGTAAACCGAATTATTAAAGATTTTATTAATATTTTTTCTTCATAACACAGTCCGATAATAAAAGTCATTAATGGCACATCACACCAGTTTTGAAACCCAACAAAATATAATGGACATTAAACGATGTTTTAATTAAACAGTTATTTTTTTAACAAACTCTATAGTTATTACTACATCGCCCATATTTAGCAATTAATTCTGTTAATACATAGTTGCGTAAAAAAAAGTTGACGCAATTTATAAATGTCTACATTTAACAATACATTAGTTAAAATCGAGTATTAACTGTTGCTTTTAAAAATAGGTATGTAAATTGTTTAACCTTACAAAAGATGAAAACTAATATATTAAACTAAAGAATATCGCATTGTTATATCATCTTATAGTTATGTAATGTATAGTAATAATATACAGGAAATGTAATTACGTTATCCTCTTTTATAATTGGTATGTGACGATCATTGAGCCTATCGGTGAGAGTAACACCAATAGCTTCCTCTTAACGGGCAAAGCTAGTTCTTCA
Source organism: Trogonoptera brookiana (assembly GCA_018247935.1). Taxonomy (NCBI): domain Eukaryota; kingdom Metazoa; phylum Arthropoda; class Insecta; order Lepidoptera; family Papilionidae; genus Trogonoptera; species Trogonoptera brookiana. Next base: position 5,540 of record DWHS01000063.1, read on the forward strand.
GCTTCTATAAATGTATATAAATAATAAATCTTAAATGGTTATACCATATCTGGTATGTTCACACCATTGCAGCAGTAAAAAGGCTTTGCTTAATAAACTATAGCCTTCCTGTTCTCAGTATGGTTGCTGAGTTGGTAAAAATTTTGCACCTTCTCTTCTGTTATGGTATCCTTCTGGTTTAAGTAGAGAACTAGCTGGTTGTAATAATGTAAATAGATCCGTTTGTTTATCAATAAATTCGCGCTAGTGAAATTATTTGAAATGTTTTTTTTTTTAATGGAAACTTTACATTCCTTTACCATGTTTAGTATCTGAAATAGGATGTTCCCTGTTTGCTGGTGAGTTAAAATTAGCGTAAAATGTTTGAATGAAGCTTTGACAATGAAATAATAATAAAACATTTGTTTTATGCATATGCCAAATTCATTGTAATTTATGCTATGTTAAGAAAATTTTGACATAGTTAAGAGAAGAGATTATTTGTCCGTTTGGAACATCCGTCTTTCGGTTGTATTAAAGTTGCCTAATACCCACGCGTTTGAAAGCCGGAAGTTTCAGTTTTAAACGTCTCCTGACTCGAATTCCGATTTTAGATACCGTATTTGGACGCCAGTCGTAAACGAAATTGTGCTTTTAGGTTCTTTTTGAATAGTTTGTGTGTGGCTCTGACCTCACTAATGCGGATGTTCGTTTTCAATTACTGATTTTTTTTTAATTAATTGCTATATTTTAACGTTAATTCCCGATTTTGTTTTTAACTTAATATTCACCTCTTTTATATTATCGATCGATTTTAAAGTAACTAGGGCCGTAATTATAATAATTATTTAAATACCAAAAATCTGTTAAAATATATAAGTATACACTATTTTCTAATTAAGCTATTCTGAAATAGTATCATACATATATAATTATCATTAAAAGTAGAAAATGTATATTATATTTTAAATATTCTATTCGTTACAAAAATGATAAAAGAAAACATATGTCACTAAAAATCAATCACTTCTAATTTGTTAGCAGCTCAAAGCCCCTAAAACAAAAGGGGTCCGAAAAAAGACCTACTTACGACTGCACATGTTACAAGGGTGAAAACCCCACCGAGAGTACAAGTGTACATCATTACAAACTTTACCTTTGCTATAGTGTCGAGCTACTGTAGCCTTTAACACGATCGTAGTTCGGTAGTTAATACACGTAACACGCCGGTTATACGATTTGTTTGTTCACATGTCGCGAGGCGGGGGTCGCGTGAGACTCAAATTATTTTCTAGTTATAAAAACAATGCAACAACATGTAGACCTATTTTAAACTGTTAACTAATTAACGAATATAACAATCGACATTTGTTTAAAAACTTATTAACAATGTGTCAAAATTAGCGCGAATATTTTTTTTCACTATCTTTCCTTATGGCAATGCCGCTAAAGGCAAAGGACTAATGTCCGTTCAACCTATTGGCTATAATGCATATGGAGATAAAAAATACCGATAATTTATTATTAACGTTGATAATGAACATGTTTTTGATAAAAAAAAATTAACTATTGCTATTAAAAAAATAATTATTATTTTATATCTTAAATCTACTTGTGAAAGACGTAAAGATTTTACAAGTAATATTTTTTGTATTTTTTTTTTAAGATTCTTTAGTCTATGGTATGTAGTGTTTTTCTTTCTATAACAACTGCATTTACACACAATTTTATGTACGATTTTATGAGTAAGATTACTAGAGTAAAAAAAATAAATAGATCACATGTTTAACAACTTTACACAAACGCTTTAATAATTATCTGTTGTAATCCTATTAAACAATAATAATAATCAATTAACCTTTGTAGAATATACGTTATTGTCTATACGACACCTATATTTGTTTGTTGATAAAACAACTGATTATCTAATCCCTTTTCTTACATTTATTATTTCATATCATTGAATTAATCGATGAGCTGTTTTATATGGAATTGGACGCATTGAACATACTTGAAATTAAAACTTTTGTCTTAAAAAGAAAGCCGACTTGCTGTCGTTAGTCACTACCGATGAAATTGCTCTTGTTAATTTGTTTCACTTTACAAGCAACTTTTTTTCGAGTCTGCACAGGAGTCACCCTTTACTTTTTTATTGACGGCAAAGATACAGATGTCATACAGCCGTCACAGTTCACGTTATTACAGCTATTATGTGGACCGCATCTGGTACGAGCGGTAGGGTGACCGTTCTCTTGAAATTCTGAAAATACTGTAAAGTGCAGAACAGTAGAAAAGAATTGATGTATCATTGAAAACTCTTTGGTGAGTGATCATGATAGCTGTTTGAGTTTAAATGCGTATATAGTTGTATATTTGGTGTGCTTGTTGTTAATGTATGTTGTTAGAGCTGCTTTTGCTTATTGTAAAGTATTGAAAGAGAGTAACAGAAGGTCTCTTGGAAAGGTTTATGTTTGCTCAGCCTATGCGGCTACCACATCTGGCGCCCAAGCGCGACCTGACGTCACCGCTTTGACATGTGGCGACAACGGTCCAATGTTTTATTACCGGCCTTTTGAATTGTTCCCGAGGCCGAATGCATCGAACATTTGTTTTTTTTTGTTTTTTTTTTCGACATATCGCGAGGTTGTTAATAGGATTATACATTAGCAGACTTCGATAAAAAATGTTTCTTTATAACAAACTATAGCGAAGACAAGCAATGGGTCATTAATTGCAAAGAAAAAGTTTGCACTGAAACTTAAATGTTGTAAAGCATTTTTTATTTATTTAAATGTTTGAATAAATTAAAAATAATACACTATGGTTATAACCGCGGATTTTATATTAGGTTTTTTTTTTTTAAAAAAAAATAAACTTTCTTGCCAAATGGTTAAGTTACTATATCTATTAAAGCAACTAATACATCAACTCAATGAGTAGAGCATGATGCTTACTGCATAGTGAAAGATGCTTTACTATTATAGGCTAGGTTACTTACACAGTGACACATTATGCTCATAATTCTGATAAACAAAATAAAACTTTGTCGTCTCTGTAAATCAGTAACAGTGCTTAGTAAACCGCAATTCCAAAACTATAGCACATCACAACTAACCAGCAGAAAATGCTTTATAGTTAGACCTGGAGAGTCCGTAAAAGATAGACCTGTGTTTAGTAATAGTAATAGTGAGTACAGATTACGAGTAGATTGTTCACGAGTTAAATAATTATTTTCAGGGTTACCACCCGGGTGTTAGTACAAATAACACGTTTTCAATAACATATTAATCACGTTATCTGTACGTATGACAGATAAGGAGTTTTATTATCTCGCGAATACGAATCCTAAGATAAAAATAACTTCTTATTAACAATCATACAGTAGAATTTCAACACACAAAATATACAGAAATTACGGCTTATAATAAAAAATAGTTTTATTTTATTTAAAGTTCAGTACAGTTCCGACTACGCGTCATACTGGCTTAGCTGTCTTTCTATTTATATATTATAATAAAATATGGAATTCGCTCGACAATTTACCATCGCAAATAATATTTTGTTTGAAACCAAAGCTCCTGGTTAACAAGTAAACCAGAGCTTATTGATTAATATTACTGATCATACTTTACATGTCCTCTCGATCACTTGCTTCTTTGAAACATTAGAAAAAAAATGTCAATTACTTTGCTTTCGGTTTTAGTGAAATCAGACAAGATTTGAGTACTTTTTTTTCATATTTAAAAACTTAACGATATCCGAAACATTAAGTCACCGGCTGCGGGGCTGGCGATAAAAAAGAATGTATCAAGATCCTGTTCTTATTGTCTACATCTGTGGGGTTTCCCGGTGTCGTAATGCCTTGATAACGAGGCGGATGAGAATTTCGCCGAACATAGTGAATAAGCTTATAGCAACTTTGCTTCACTTATATTTAAAACATTGATTAAATATTTTCAAATTCAATAAAGAAATGTGTCAAACTTTATTATTCAATAAACGTAGTTGAAGGTTCGCGAACATAAACATATTGGTAATATATTTTAATTAAGCAATTATGTATCCAATAAGCTTATGCTAAGATGCTCTTGATTTGCATATGGCGGCGCATAGGCGCCAGCAAGTGTTTATTTCTCAACGCAATAAACGTTTTACCCCACTCTGTATATGAATTAAATGCGATGATTGTATTATATCTGTGGCCCATAAGTCCTTTGATATGAAACACCCCTGTACAATAAACAAAATCCAGTACTAAATTTCTTATTATACAAAAAAATCAAGGGTTTTGATTTACAGAAATATATTCTTTTGGTTTTGTATTAGGGAACGTTTTGATTCTGTGGTGATTTGTGTAAATTGACATTTACCTTTCTTTTCCCGCCAAGCGAATGTGATGTCAAATTATCTAGAGTCTATGGTTAAGCGAGTGCGTATAGAGGTGGGCTTATCAACGAAACAATAAGCAACGTCCGGTGTGCACACGCACGTGTAATTGTGCACGTGAAACTGCTGTTTCAAAATATAGTTGCCGTAAAATGTCGGCGTGATCGTAAACAAAAGGGAACAAGATCGCAAATACATTTCACGTGGCTCGCAAACGCTTAGGAGCAATAATAGAAAATAAAATTTATTTATGAAATGTACACAAAACTATAAAAACAGGAGTTAGACAAATCTAGTAACTTCTTAGTAAAGGATACTACGATGTAATAAATTGTAGTAATGGATAGATCTCTGTTACTTGAGACCGTCTAGGTAGGTACCACAGCACCTCCTATTTATACCGCCAAACAGTAGTATACAAACATTACTATGTTCCGATTATAGTGGAGTTATAGCTAGAGATATTACTTAGGTAAAGAGACTAAATATATTATATCTCAAGGAGTCTCGACAAGCACAATGTGGTATAAATATATATATCATCTTAACTAGCACCACGTTGTTATGTGTAGACGTATCACTTACCATCAGGTGTTCGTACCGTCTCATGGCTCGTTAAAATAAAAAAAATGCTTCTGGCTATCATAATATATGATTTAAAATATTTTCAGTCAGATTTCACTTATTAGGGGTCTTGACTTCTAGACCAAATGAGTTTTCCCATACAGATCTACATCTCACATCATATAGGATCACTAATCTCAATAAAAAAGAAATCAAATTATTTATGATATTTTATATATATTTTTTGGTTTTAAATCGATACCTTACACAAATGTGTTCATTGTAACAAACACTACAAGTTATAGTTAAACCGACCTTTATATAAACTGTAGACCGCAAAGGGAATATTTTAACTAATCATATGTTTGATCTATTTGTTAAATTTTGTTTTGTTTAAGTATTATGAATGTGATTAAACTCGACGAATTAGTAAAAAAAGATTGTCTTCTTATTGTCAGTATTTTTTTATCTACATTTATGATATTAAGTTTAATTTAACTCTTCAAGTTTATTGTTCATAGAAGGGTTTTTTTTTTATTTTAATTCTCACGCCGGTTTCATTCCATTTAATATAGCATAAATATGACGTCATCGTGCCCTGATCATTAAGTTAGATATTTGGTATATTCCCTTATACAATCCATATATCCGCACTTGGCCGGCGTGGGCGATAAGCTGCCTTGATTTTCTCCTTTAGAGAGAAGGTTCGAGTCCCAGCCGTGGGCACTTTAAAGGAGCTGTTTCTTATTATTATACGGTCTGAGGTTAATGGACTCTTTACAACACCATCTCACGGCAATTGTTACGAGTTACGTCACGGGTTGTCATAACACAATAGTACAATAGTAATATTTGTTTAAAACATTCACCCGGTAGATGCGATATACTCATGCTATATTATGTCTGTAGCTAATAATATAGTTTCTGTTTATAACAACAATATTTATTTATTTAAAAACTTAAAGCTATTTACTTTACGTTAAACAAAACAAAGGGAAAAATATTTTAGACTAAAAGTCCAGAGCTCAATAATCATATGGTCCAATCTTTATATTCGGTCCAGGCCTGCCATGTCATAAGAACTATACATATACATGCTTCCTATTGATACCACAGCTGGGACTCGGTGTTTACACTGAAAATAATCCAGAAAATAAAATGTCCCATCTATATGTTTGAGATATCCAGATATTTATTTACTCATCTCGAGATCTCCGAAACTGTTTGATGTAAACACTCAGGATTTGGTAGAGATATTGCTTCTGAAAATTATAGGTCAGATAAGAATGGATTTAACAAAATTCTTTCCCCAATGGGAGTTGCGGGGGTGTTGATAATATTATATATTATTGTAAGCAAACCGACGGGGAATAGCTAGTAGGTAATAGTGAGAATCATGAAATAAATGCTTAGTCTGAAAAGCTTTCATATTCGTCTTATTTAGAACAGACGAAACATTTTAAAACCAACATTTATGACTTGTAGATTTTATTCTGAGCAGTTTTGTTTATGGTGGGTGTATAAAAATGAGATAGATTTAGACTAGTTAAATTGTTAACAGACACCGAGCTAACAAACAATCGATGTTGCCAGTTAACGATACGAAATGAAACAGATGTCAAGATCGCTTATAGCAAGAGCCATAAAACAATTGTACGCGTGACATGAGGCTGACAGATGGATCTGGTTCTCAGACTGACAATTCACAATGGGACCCGTGAAGGTCAGGAGAAACAGATGTAAGTAATACGCTTGAGAACTTAAAGCTAAATAATAG
>DWHS01000064.1:0-12168 GCA_018247935.1 Trogonoptera brookiana
GACCACCAACTTTTCAATGGGTAAAATCTCATAACTCTAGTATTCCATAAATTAAACATCGTAAATATAGTTTTTTACAATGTTTAAAGCTAATATTACCATATTCTCTAATCCCGATCCGCCGAAGTTGTTGGTTTCTACAATCTAAATAGCCATTCTTAGAAACACATCAACTATCCAAATACAGACTATTTATTAATAAAACGGGGATATTACTTAGACAGTTGATTTGTACGCACTCATAATTTCCACTTAAATTAAGTTGGTTGCACTCCATTATAACACTTGAAATAATTTCGTTTGAGAAGCAGATTTACTAGAACTTTGCTGTGTAAATTAAAAATAAGATTTATTTTTACATGAGAAAGAACGAAATTTACTGAGTTTATCACCTATTATTATTCTATGTTCTAAGATTGTTATAGTTAAAAAATACCTCGTGAAATTATAGGTACAATAAATATATCGTTAGTCTACCAGTCTAATATACTGTTAAATGTATTCGCGAAAGTGGAATCGATACACAAAAGACGTGAGAGCTTAACAATCTGTGTGTCGGGTTGTGTGTCAAATAATATTACGGAGCACCGCGAGGTGGACCGACGACCTGGTGAGGTGGCGACAGTCCATTGGATGCGGGTAGCGCAGAACAGATCGGTGGTAATCTTCATGGAAGGCCTATATCCAGCAGTGGACGTCTATCGCCTGATAAATTTGAAGTATTCTTATGATTTAATCCAATAATGATCCATTATTTTTTCTTTATATAGATATCTTTCTACCTCCCGCCAACGAACTTCTCATTTGGTGCTTATATTTTCTATTCTTTTCAGTTAGTTCTTTTAATGGAAAATTTAAATGAAAACTCCATCCTTTGGAAATAAGAATACATTGATTTAGTATTACTTTTGTTTCGCTTTATATTTATAGTATTATAGTATTTTACTATTTTATTACGGTCGCTAAATATTGTACGGATTCGTTTCTTTCCATCATTGCAGTGTGCCCGGTCGCTGTCACGAGTAACAAATCAGAAGTGCCGAATATTCTTAAATTTCTATTGATCACACCTTCCCCTTACTTTCTCATCTTAAACACAAAGTTCAAGGATTTCACCAAAAGTACTCCGCAGAGTTTTACGCTTTTATCCTCAATAACCATTGCTGACTGTGTCTCCTGTAGCACTTGTCTAAGACTTCATCATTTTTATAATACCTTATAAAAGTAAGTCCAGACAAATTTTCGTTTTGTCTTAATTGTAGGACAACGTCTTATTTACCGAGCTCCTTTATAACAAGAAGCCTGCCAAAGGAACGGTGGCTTAAAATTGTTAAAAGGATCGAAGATATTTGCAAGAGGTAGGATAGGTAATAAGTACATTATACCAGAAAACGCTTACCAGTTAGCAGTCGAGAAAAGAGTAATAGTGTGGTGTCTAGAGGTGAGGACAGTAAGAGTGGTGATATGCGTAATACTCGTTTGAATATTGATATTCAAAACCATAGGAGCGTACGATATTAGCTAATAGATATATAGTTCTTAATATTAAGAAATTCTTCGCATTATATTTCTCCGCACTGGTATTTTTTATATAAACTTGAATTATTTAGTTATTAACGATTCTTTCTTTTCATTAGTATCAATTCTTGTATAATCCTATGTGAAAAGCTGTTTTCAACATAAGCTGGATGTAGTTTCTCAATAAACACCTTTCAAAATAACTGGAAATATGTGTAAAAGATTAGAATAATAGACACCTTTGTACAAACTAAAACCCTTCTAAAACTGTAGAATAAAATCAACCTTCTTTTCTAAAGTTTCATTTGATTTTTGAACTAAGTACAAATTAAAGGTTTTTCATTCAGATTCGGATCCCAATGAAGACGAAGTACAACCAATATTAAATTCTGGATATTGATATGTTCCAAAATATATTCCTCTTTACTAAAAGAAGGGTCAGTCGACAAGTTTTTATCGTAGGTATGAAGTAAGCATTTGATTTAGATTTTTTTTGGACTGGTGCATACCAAAGTACAACAAAGTCACACAATGTCTTCTCCTATGCCAATATTTTAAAGTATTATTTAAATGATGTAATTATTCATGATCGATATTAATCTGCAGCGATCACATACCACCATCAAATATATGCACATTTTAAAAATAGGATACACGAGAGCCCGTCCGTCATAACGAAGCATTTGTTGGAGACCATAGCTGTGAAGTAGTTACTACAGTAATTTCACTTTCAACAGTGCCTTCCAAAAATAGATAGCTGTAATGTTATTAAATTCAATAGCTTGGGTTTTACCCACGATGTCACTGAGTAATCTTAGAAGTTTCAGAAGAACTGGAATTGGCGGCGCTTTGCCCAAAGAGGAGTTTGGATGGGAATCTCTTATAAATCTAGCTAAATCATTTCGTCTGCAAAATTGTGGCCGTCAGTCTGCAGTTTTTGATTAAGAAGCTGATGGTAATCTCAAAAGTTTAGTGGAGATGAATGGAATAGATGAAGGTGTTTAAAGTTCATGTAAGCTCTCACGTGTTTTTTTTTACAAAGAATCTTATCTAAAAGAATTTAAATAACAAGTAAATCAATCTTATGATAAATAATCAGTTTGAATAGTTTTGATGTAAATAAAAGAAAATTGTCTTACTCGCGCAACATATACAAGACTTACTTCCACTGGTTAAGGCTGACCTGATGTCTTGCCGAGATAACTGGCGCAAGACAATTTGTTACGGGTAATCATGCAAGTATGAAGATGAAATCCCTACTAAACACTGCTTCTTTTACTATAACTAAGTCAGCAAATCTGTAACATCCACAATTCGTCGTATGGGATCAGATCACTACTGTATACCTGTTCACCTTACTAAACTAAGGATTGGGGGCAGCTCTCTTTGCTGCAGCTGTCTTCAATGTTCTTTAGACCACAGATTTTCCAATATCCTAAACTCCCTACTTCCTTACATGATTTTTTTGCTTGCGTGTATCCTCAGTCTACTAATGGGGGCTCCTGTCATCCCGTGTTTTGTTTATACCGAAATATTGTCACTTTATTAGTTTAAACAAATTGAAATATTAGCATAATCTAACAATGGTGATGGTTACAAATGTTTGTCGTCTTGCTTTAGATGCTGGATATCTTTCGTATTATCCACGGATGTTGTAAAAAAGTTATCTATCGTTCCTCCTTAACCGACACGAAGTTGGCAGAAGGCAGAAGAGTTTTGAAGACTCCACTGAGCATAAATACGAAAACTATAGTTCGCAAATATAACCCCTTGTCCTATGAATATTGAAGATTTTTTTTATGGAAGACCTAATAGAGGAAGATAGCATATACTTTATTATTGAGCTAGCAATTTGAAAATGATTTCCTTGGTTTATTTAACTATGTAAAGAGGGACGTCGCTGGATGCGGGCGGCGCAGGATCGATCGGTGTGAAGATCTTTGGGGGAGGATCTAGCAGGTTGTCTACCGGCTGGTGACGACGAACTATGTCAATATTTTATAAACTTCTTTCTTAGAAATAGATATCATTTGATTCACATACTTTTGTTCATAAAACCAAGCAAACTGCTAAAGGCGATGATACGTCTCTGCCAAATTTATTTAAATAGTTGCTTTTCACAGAAATGGATACAATTTGAATCATAATTAATAATTGAGATTATATTGAAATAATGATCAATGTCGATATCTAGATAGTTTATCTTAAAGGAAATAAGAAAGGTCAGTAAGTGTTAAAAATTAATAATACAGCACCGCGCCATTTTCATTTGGGAGACTGGCTAAAATTATAGAGTAGTATTATTGCAAATCCAAGAAGAAAGAGTATAAATGGTCCCCCAGTTTGTTCAAACACCAGAGCTTGCGAATAATGTTTTTACAGCTGTCCGAGTGAATACGAAGATAATATTAAAACGGTCCACATGTGGGATGAAGGAGAAACAGAAACGCATCAATTTCCTGGAGCAAGACAGTCTATTCCGACGCCACCAACCTGAGGAGAGCTCGGGTTGACGATACTCCATGTCACCTGATGATCTGCACTAATACCATTACATTATGAACGCCGGTTCGAGTCCTCGCCGATTAACGAGTGCTAAGTACCCAGCATGTCACGGGACAGATCTACACCAAGTGTGACGAGTGGTCTGAAATTGGAAAAGTAGGCACTGTGGTGCTGGTTGTATTCCTGTATACGTTCCGCTATTGTTCTTAAAGTAGTACACGCTATATTTTTTATCGGAGATATCTTTTAGATGCATTTTTGTTAAGACCGTTCATTTTTCTTATTAAAATTTTAGGGGTAGTTATTAGACAGGATTGAATAGAGGTGATCTGATGGTTTCCGCCAGTCTGCTGCGACGTGCGCGTGCGCATGTTTATCGTAACATTGTGATCATTCGTTTTTCATTTATCTGTTTGGTCCACAATTTAACATGATTACACTGGTGCCGATTATTGTTTACCCTATTCAAACACGAGGCCTAACGGAGTTACGTTTTCAACGGAAAATATTGTGGGAAACAAATAGACGGCACTTGTAAGTTAATGTAAGCAGTAGCAAGTATTTTGATATATTGACACTCCGCATGTTGAGGTTCTATATCATTGCCCGACGAGAGGTTATTCTGAACCAGCGATTGTTCACCGCCTTGCAGGTAAGATGACTGCGCGACTACTTTTGGGATACACAGCATTAGTCCACTGAATAAATTCTAAGTTGACCAAGTTCAAATCCACAATTTACACTACGAATTTATCCTCTCCCTAAACGATGATGCGTATGAAAGCTGAAATGATGGCAACCTCCCGCGATCATCTTACTTTAAAATCATTGCTATTACAATTCAGTTTTTTTAACAGGATCTTTACTTGGTGGTGGTTATCTAAATGAGTAATAGTGATCCAATAAATTCCATTTTCTTAGTCTATACCCTACTGGCCTATTCTTATACTGTTAAATATACATGCAGTGACATTTTTTTAGATATATCAACAAAACCTTCAATTACCCTTTTGAGGACGCATGCTTTACATATTTGATGCTTCGTGACAATGGAGATTACGTAGTTAAATAAAATCAAGTGTTCTTTATAATTCTAGAAACGACGGTTGAGTATTTTGGACTATATTTTGAAATAAGTCCCATAACGAATTCAAGTAAGTATGAATCATCCCATCGATTTCATTCCCAGCAGTTCCTATGTGATATTTCAGTTTTTGTTTTCTTATCAGCATTATGATAATATTCGTCGTCTAATAACATTTTGCATTAAAAGAGGTCAATTAAAATCTTTAGGTATAGGTATTCAATAATTAATAAGTATTGAATTGTGTGTGACGCGATGACCAAAAAGTCATGACCTTAATCAGCGTTTTTCAAAATGAAGGCTTAAATAGTCGGAAGCAAGTCCCGCCGTACAAATATATCTGATATGTATCAATCAGAGGGTTAATAGTAGTCATTCTCGGCCCACTACCTCACTAGTGGGTAAATATAGTTTATAAACCATTTCAATTTACGGCTCCTCGACCTTATTTCGTTCATCATTTTACTTCGGTATTTTAAATATTTTTTTAGTTTCCCCCATTTCGTTTAACTTCGCCAAATCATGGCTAGTTTCAACACCATCATACTCACTATTCATTGAACCCCATTTCACCTTCTTACGGGTGCCAACGCCAAAGACCGGGGTCTACCGTCTTTTATGAAAACGTAAATTCGTATTTTTCTTTAAGAGACATAAATTTTAAGCGCTTGTCAGTTTAGCCGTTTGTATACCTGGGTATCAGATTTATAGAGATTTCGTGCGATTTGTATTATTTTTGTCAATGCCTAGAGCACTGCAATTATGCAATAAGATCGTTGTCTGTATGTTTAAAGGAATCATTCATATTTTTAAGTAAATTATAATAATAATGGTGTATAGACCTTCATTTACATGCTTGTCCATGTTTAGCTTAACTTAGCTCTCTCTATGAATATGATAACTAATAATTAGAACCTATTTATATTATTAACATTTCTTTTAGTATTAGAATATGTATGAACCATAATAGTTTTTCAAGTCTTTTTGGTCAATAATTAAATAAAATATTTATGAAAATACAATCTGTTCGCGATGGTACGCCAGTGTACCCTCCTTGTCGTTAACTGCGATTTTCAGCTACCTCATTCTAAGCCTTGTAGGAAAACAACTTTGGGAGACTTTCTGCTTTTTGAAGTAAAATGTTTTTGCTATCAGATAATGTTATAAAAGATAAACCTTGTAACTTACAGCGAAGAATAGCTTATGCCTTTTCCCTACATCACTATATTGAGTATATTATTTTTTATATACTTATTGTTTTAAATAACCTTTACAATATTAAAGCATTCGGACAATTCGAAGGCACCTGGAATAACTTAATAAAAGATACAAGTGATACGATTGAGTGTAAAATAATGAAGTGAAAAAGTTTACTTACCAACTTGAAACTATCCATGTTTGTCAAAGTAAAGTCCAAAGGATAAATACAAATAATTAATCAGGTATTACTTTGCTAACCATCAGTAGTTTGATTGTTATCAAACATATGTTCAAATATAATCAAATTTATTTATTTTCTATTTCCAGCGAGTTTAAAATATATTATTTACATCATCATCATCAGCCTGTCATAATCTGCCACTGAAAACAACTACTTACATTGTCTACAGAACTGCTCCTTTATGCATGATTTCTTTGTTTCATTGAATTAACAATTAGATGAATGCAAGTGAAACTAGAAATATAACCTGTTGGTTTTTTATGTTCAATAATTTTTGCCTAATTTGAAGGTTATTATGTTGTTGGGTATAAAGACAGGATGTATAATATACTCCATTTATTCAAAATCTTCTACCTATTATTTATACATTTCAAAGAGATATCATATGTTGAACTATATGCAGTTTTTATTTTATATGTTATATGTATTTGAGAAGGGTGCGTATTATAGCTACCTGAAAGCAATGAATGCATCTCCAAGCTCGCCGCCTACGATGTGTACACCGCCTTCAGGAATGGAGAGGCCCCGAAAGAAATTCCTAATGTCGAGGGCATTGGCTGACCATGGTAAGTTCTGGAGTCTTATGATGACACTCATTTTTCACCGATGAACCTATAAAAATTGAAATATCCTTTCCATTTTTGACTTGAGTAATTTTGCCTATAAAATAATTGGGACAAAAACAATTTTCAATTTAAACATTAGCTCATGAATTGCGAGAGTTTAACATTGCAAATGTAGATTTATTCAGTTGGTAACTTTTTTAAATTCATTCGATTAAACTTTTTATTAAAAGTGATGTTAACCAAAACTCAAGATTCAGCTCCCAGTGTAAATAAATATAAAAATATACAATCTTATTTACATTTTAAGCTAAAAACAAAATAAATCTTGCAGTAAAATTAGTAGGGTTTGAAACCCATAGACATCTTTTATTTAATGAACTGATGAAAATGTGTAAGACTATTCATCTGGTAATCTTTGATATGCCTGCCTACAACAATAAGGTTCATTGTTTATATTGTATTAATGTACATTGTAATTTAGGTTTATTGTTTATATTATATTGTAGATAGATAATGAATATTATATCTTGGTGGATTTCTTAGCAACACCCCTTCATCCCCCTCTCCAAATTGAACCATTATGTTTGCACATTAATGTTTTAATAAAGCCTTTTTATCATACACCTGAGGTTATAGGCAAGAGATGTTAAAATTAGTACTCTATATTTGGTTCACTTTTTAGTATCATTTGCACTTTTGTAATATTGTTTCCTAAATTCTTCTTGTCACAGATTTAGATTTCTATGTCACTAAATGCATCAAACCAGTAATAAATTGATAGGAAAGCGCCACTTACATATTTTTAAAATTCTGTTTGTACACTTTGTGATATAAAAATTAAATACATATATTAATTGTATATACATGTTATCGCAAACGGTATCAGGTAAGACATTTATATAGCAATCTAATAAGCTATAAAAACAAGTGAGGATAATTTTTAACTTTGTTTCATGTAATGCCAAGATTTATCGGTGAATTAGTAAGTCAAAGATAATAACATTGATCCACCAAACGGCGTAATTACCGTGTGCGTATATACCTACCTTTCTTTTGTTATATTTAGCGGTAGAGATTTGTAAACGTGTTCAGTTATAACAAATAATCCACTCAATGTTAATATGGAATATAAAACGTAAAGTAAATGAAGTTATATGCTGTAGAATCATCATAGAAATAAATAATCATACACTTTTACGTAAAAGTGTAAATTACACTGTGCTATGTTAAATAGCGTTCCGCAATAAAATATTATTTTACTGACTTACCTATATAAATACTACGACATTAACTTCAAACACGTAAATAAAAGGTGGTAAACATTACGAAACACTAAAAAAACACTAATCCGCTGTGTAAATCCTTACACATACAATTTCAAATCATCAGGTTAACACACCGTGAGAGAGCAGATGAAAACACAAAATGGCGGTTAGCGTACCGCGTTATATTAAGAGAATAGACAAAAACGACCAAGGACAAATGATATGCTACTGAGCTTACGATATTTCCTAATTTAGGTTATATTATCTGCGAATAAAATAAGATTTGTTTATAATTTCAGCTTATTGATGTCTATAAACGAAGGTAGGACATATTTCTGTCACCAGTCTGCTATCCACGAGGCAAGTACCGCAAATGTTTTTATTATGATATGGCTTATTATTCGAGGAAAATTATTTAATGAAATATTTAAAAGAACTTATTAAAAATCAAATATAACAACTCAAAGTCATATTTACAACAATTCATAAAAGTTACAAATATTATCAATTGGAACATATATTGTCAATAATTTTGACACATACAGGTACTTCAGATGTTTATTTTTATGACATTTCTGATTTAATTTATAGTCTGTGAAAAGTATAGTTACACTGTATCATTTGTCACTTCTGAACTTCTGATTCATTCTGTTCTGTTAGATTCTTTAAAAATTGAATAGGATTGTATTTGAAGATAATAGTTGAGTTTACGACTGTTCAAATTAATTTTGTAAGTATATAAAGTTATAATAGAAAATCGAAAAATTTATATCTTTATAGCGTAGCTTTCTTAATAGCTTGTCAATTTTACCACGTAAATATTTCTGTATTTTTAAGCATTAAAATACTTTAAGCCATTCACTCAATAATTTATTTTTCACTTAAAAGTAATACACCTTTTCATGATATCATAAAGATGAACATGAATACAAATTGGCTGGAAATATATTACTGTGCACATTGCGATTTACTAAGGATTCCTAATATGACAAATCTTTAATAAATACGGTTTGGGCTCAAAAATTACGTTATTTGTTCACTTAATAGAAATACTGTTAAGAGGTATGAGTTATCTTTTCAAATTGTCTTGCCAATTATTTATTTAGAAGACCTTGAAAAAGTAATATATTAAAATTGTTATTTTAAATCACCAGAAGAAACATTTATTAGAAACTTTCCATTACATAAATACGGGAGGCCTGTTACGTTTTAAATAAAATTATAAGCGCATAGACATACATTTTTTATATTTTTTCATATAGTAAACCTTGTAAATTTCAATAACAGAACACATTTGTGCAATTTCTATAGAAGCTACAGTGTCAGTGCATTGTTGCTGTTTTTAACACGTACATGTTTTTATAATTTAAAAGAGGATAGAACTTCTCTGTAGTTATAATGTTAATTATTGATAAAGTTTTAAATTCTAATATATATTCTTAATTTACATTACTGTTAATAGTGTATATAAAAAATAGAAAGGGAAAGGATTGATGTTGTGCTTAAAGTAATTAATTTATATGGGCAGAAGTGAAAAAAGTTAAAATAATTTTATTTTACATTATAATGTATTTAAATTGATACAATATTAAGACTTGTGTGCTTCACTGTATAAATGAATGCTCATGAGGTGTAACAGATATTAGATGTGTTGTGGAAATAGCTTTATAATCTAGAAATGTACAAAAGCAATAAAGAAAAATCACATTTGTATTGATAAAACTGCATATTTTCTATCGCATCCAAAATATGTATTATACATATGTTTTTAGTAATTCTCTTAAAAATTACCATTACCTATATGATACATATATAAATACTATTAAACATTCACTACCAATGTTTGTCTTTTCCAGGTTAAAGGCAGTGCAATCAGATGTGTAAAATTTGACATTACATTTTAAACTATGAAGCTATAAATGAGTTGCTCAATATAAAGTAGTGGTGTAGGTGTATATTCTTTAAATCTATACTGTAAATATAAATCTAATAAATGTGTGAGAGATATCCGGGGTACCTTTTTGGTGGCACTCCTGTCAGCAGTTGGGACAGGAGTTTCAATCCATTGGAGAATGTGAGTATTGCATATCATTAATTTATTAATACATTTGTCAATAATACTCATGATCAATACAAAAGAATTCTAGGTCTTCCTTGCTAAAGTCTGACCTACGTGTTACTACAGTGCCTATCCTAGTACTAGTGGTAACATAAACATTTCATTATTGAAATGTTGCGTTTGATAAATATCTTAAATTATGTCAAACATTAATTTCTTTATATTCTGTTAATATATTGGAAAGTATTTTGTACTTTAAAAAAAATATATATTAATATTATTTTTTGTAGCAAACACAACAGTACAATTTTTTTTTATAACTTTGGCTATTAGAAAAGCTGGCAATACATTTTAATATTTGATATTAGAATAATAAGCCATATAGATTTTGAATGGATCTAGTTGGGCATGGTTAATGCGTATCACTTTTTGTTATTTGTTTCAAAGTGAACTTGCAATTTTTTTTCAATGATTTCTTTAAGTTGTTCTGTTACTTTAGTTTCTTTGTACTTCTTTGAGTGATTACCTCAGATCATTTTGTACTGGTGAAAATATAGCTAAGTAAGTTTGATTTTTCTTTACATAAATCTAACAAGAGTAACATGTTGATATTGGGTGACCATATAGAATATATATGATATGATATGATACATATAGAACCTGTAATTAGTTAACAATGTTTTAATTTTATTCCAAAAGGTGTCTCTATAGAAAGTATTCCCTTGGAGTCATCTCCAGGTGTGCTGAGGATTACAATATTGCTCAGTTTAACATGGTACTATGTCAGTTTTATTGTTGTAGGAGCTTATTAGTTATAGCTTCTAAGACAAAAAAATCACCTCTTATAAACAATTTAATGTCATTATATAGGTCTGTGTGATTCAATCCACCGTCTTGAATCACTTTGTGGCCATTTATTGCACAAATGTTTCTATAACATAGACTCAACCATAGTCGGAAATGTTTATGTAATAATGACTTAATGCTATAATTTTAAATGAAATTGAAATAAAAAATATATATATTTTGCTAGTATTGGCAAATGTTGATCATTGACAAAAGCAGTGCTAAATAGAATCCTTGTTATTTCATAATACCGTTCAATATTGAATATATCAATATTGAAAATAATATTTGAAAATGTTAATGATTAATTAAAGTACTACTTATGTGGTCCGTTAGTGTAAATTGAGAATTTATTATTACAAAGGAAGTGCTTCAGCTATTGAGCAAAAGTTGTGCAGTGAATATGAATATTTCTAAAGTACAATTTTAAAAATATTATATTATGTAAATGAAGAAAATTAATGGCTATATATAGATTTTCAATTGTTACTCACTCTGACATACAACGATAGAAGCTGTCAAAATGTTACAAATGTATAAATTATTCATAAGATTTTCCCTTAAAACTTCATTTAACAATTTCTGTATAAATGATATAATTGAATTGGCTATATATACTTGCTGTATATATGATATAATGAAGTTGACAATAGTTACTACTATATATATATTTTTTTAATATATATCAATATGATTATTCTAAACGGTTTGGTAGAAAGAAATAGATCGATGTATAACTGTTGGTATATTTCGTGTTATAATATTATTGTTTGAAATTAGGGATCATATTTTCTATATACGGGAATTAATAAATAAATAGTTTAAACGACGCTGCCAACGAAATTGAAATAAAAACTTAAGCAATCTGTGGCGGGACTTGACAT
>DWHS01000065.1:0-12048 GCA_018247935.1 Trogonoptera brookiana
CATATAAGCTAAGGAAACACGCAAGAAAAAACATTCTGAAAAAAATACCTTTGCGAATTTTCCATATGAAGGTTTCTTGGGTCTAAAAGTATTGCCTGATGCGTATTTATGTATGCTTTTGGCTGTTTTCTCTTTCAATTCCGCGATAATGGGGCAATAAGGGTGAACTTTAGAAAGTCTCTCTTTATTTTCTCTAAAGTTCTCTGTGGTTACATCTGAACTCTTCTCCATCTTCCTACTCTCTAATATACAACCAGATACAACGCCATGTATGTAATATACGCTAAGCAAAGAGTCAAACATTTTAATATCTTCTTCTATGTATTGAATTTTGAGTCGATGCTTTTCTACATGGTCTATGGGGCTAATTTCAGCCATAATTCTTATAAACAAGAAGCTTGTTAATACAGATAATTCAGTAGTCAATATTTTGGCTCTCATGTTGTTCTCCCCGCTTTGAGAAGTTTGTTCAATAATTGTCGTAAGTTTCTCGTGTATGGCAGTTGCTTTTGAAATTAATGTAACCACAGCGACGTCATTTTTAAAATATTCCTTTAGTTGTGAAACTTCAAGGCTACAGTCAGATAATGAATCAAGGCATAGTTTTTCACTAACAAACAGGTGTATATGAGACATAAGCTGCTGGTACTTTTTGATTTCGAATTCAATGTCAGATTTTCTGAAATTATATTATATTCAAGTTATATCGCACACTTAAAAACTATTCGAAAACTAGTAGAAGTAAAAAGGTATATAATATAGTTTATCTAGTAAAGAAATATATAATATAGTTTTTAATAATTAAAATAGCCAATACGAAAATTCATAATATAATAAAGATATAACATATTTTCTAAGGCCTTTGTTTAATTTGCAAAGCGGTCATGTGCGCTACATATTCAAAAATAGACAGCTTTTAG
Organism: Trogonoptera brookiana; assembly: GCA_018247935.1. Taxonomy (NCBI): domain Eukaryota; kingdom Metazoa; phylum Arthropoda; class Insecta; order Lepidoptera; family Papilionidae; genus Trogonoptera; species Trogonoptera brookiana. The sequence goes on from DWHS01000065.1 coordinate 921, forward strand.
ACATGTGATATTTACCAACGCGTACTTAGCTAGCGTGGTGAATCAAAGGCCTTGAATCCATTCGGTGTGAAGTCCTTATGAGAGAAGGCCCCATTTATTTATTACATTTCTCTTATAAAGAGTGAATTTACTCACAATTTCAAAGCAGACGACCAGTGTAATGTAGAAATATTATTCCACAGAGCATTGAGAAGAACACCCAATTGTTGAGAATATTCAATGCCATCTTTTAATGACACTGTCTTATATGCTAGAATATGCTGGGGATCTAGAAAAATAATCATAACAAAATTATTTTCACAGTTCATAGTCCTTACTAGTGGTAGGAAACAGTTCAGGTAGATTCCATGGCAACGTCTATTTCTGCCGCCTAATAGTAGTGTGGAAATATTCTTGAGTGTGTATTCCTGTTTAAGGGGTGGCTCAATGAGGTGCAATGTATAACACCCTTACTAACGCCACATTGTTATGAGCAGGAGCATCATTTACCATTAGGTGACAACTTTCCCATTTCATGAAATAAAATCTACAAACGATTAAAATGAGTAGTTAAGTGATTTAAGTGAAAGGATATTATACTTACTTATTTTATCGCTAACTACAGTTAGTTTTTTAATATATAAAGGCATCAAAGGAAGATTTAAGGATACTCTTTCCGTATTAACAGGTATGTCTAGAGTAGTATCTTCAGTCATTACAGATGGAGTGAAGTTTAAAAAAGCCAAAGGTAATACGACTGGAGAATACACAAGCATTTTGTATAATTCATCCATAAATTTCACCGGAATTGACGATATCCTGGAGAAGAAAATAAATGATTAATTATTTATTTTTTGTATTTTATTTTCAATGACCTTATAGTCTTTATTTTCGCACGGTTTTACACAATGAGGCAGTGCATAAGGAAATGTACTTGCCTAGAATAATCTGGTTCTCATATGGCGACAGCTGGAACACAGAAGTTCTGTCATAGCAGCAGATTTACAATGTACGGGAGGTGGCTAGCCAAGAAAGCTTAAAGAAACCCTGCCTCCTGCCAAACTCCACAACATGTGACCCCGAAATTTAATTGTGCTACAAGAGAAGCACTTAGCTATTGATCCGAAGCAGTTATAGGCAAAACTCGTGAAATTATTAGTAGAAATTAAGTAGCTTGTACTTACGTATTATAATCAACTTCGTTACTGTTTGTTGAAAAACATTGCATATTTTTCAAGACGTTCAAAAGTGCTGGTGGAAATCCTCTAATGTGTTGTCCTATGTTGACCAAATTATGTAATACGTCCAGGAAGTATTTTGTCGCGTGATTACTTTTATCACTCAAGTTATTTATTTTTGAGATATTTATTAAATCTGATTTCATTAAAGATATCACTCTCTGAATTACATACAAATGCACCGGTAACAGTTTAACGTGCATTGCTTTTGATAAATGTACATTATCAAGACCCTTTTTGATGTTTCCCTCTATTTCATTTAAAACATTCGGATCAGGTATATCTCTACCTAAACACGTATCTAACATAGGAATAATTCCTTGATTTATTTTAGAAATTTGTTTATGGATTGGTTGTGTCATGTCTAAAGTCAAAGAATAGAAAACAGCTGACCTTTGTATGCAAAGAGATTGTTCTGTTTCATCTGTATATAATTTTGGCTGTCCGTAGACCTTACGTAATTTTTTACCCAATTTATGCACAGTTAAAGAATTGTTTTGATTGTGTAAATTCATATTTTCCAATTCTGTGTTAAATATTTCTAATCTCTTGTGATTTCCAGAAAGCTTAAATAATTCAGCAAGTAAATATTTTTCCAACCATTTGCTGTGAACATTGAGTAATGGTATGATTTCTTCTCTTAAAATTGGTGTTCTATTATTTTTTGCGGTTTCAAATATAGGCATTGAGCATATATTTCGAAAGCGCCTTCGCCAGTTCAGCAGTTGTAGTATTAAACAAACAGTTTTATCGTCACACCAATCGTGTCCATGATTTATCGCCTTACCAATCTCTTTATCGACAATTTGCAGATAGACTTTGCAAAATCTCAAAATTGGATACTCGACAAAGTCGTCGATTAATTTATGCGAAAGAACTGCCTTAGAATATTTAAGAGCTGAGAAGTGTTTTTCATTTTGTAAAGTTTCAGTGAATTCTTTGTGTAATTCATTATAAAACAAAGTTATTCCAACATTAGAATCAATAATATCTTTACTGTTCTTTTTCTCAGATTCTGGATGAAATCTTTGCAATGTTAATGTTTTTATATCTTCTTGTTTCATATAGTCATATGCTTTTTTATTAAGCGTAATCGCCGTTATTGCGTTTTTTTCATTATTATCTAGGCCGGTGCATTTCTTTAACAAATAATATAGTAAATTTGAAGCACTTTTGGGGCATTTTTGATAAGTAACAAATACATTACAAAGAGTATCCAAAGGAGATAATCTATCCGATTTAAAGTATTTTATTGCCGGAAACGCAATCTGTCTGCTTATTTCGTACGAAGAATTTATACACAACCCTTTTATAGATAAGGTGTGGGAAGAATGATTAAGATAAAGTGGTTCATATTCTTCTTTTTCTAACTCCTTATCTAAAGCTTTCAACATAGCATTTTTCATATCAGCTAATGACATGTTGACATTCGTAACAAAATCACTACCGTTTCTCGGTTTTATATAAACATCAGAAAAACTGTTACATAGTGCCGTTTTGCAAGAGATACCGCGAACAAGTTGTTGCCATATCAAATGTGAAACTTGTATTAAATGTGATGTAGTTGGCTTTTCAATTCCTGTGTAGAATTCGATAATAAAGTAAATAACAGATCTTTTCACTCATAATATCTTATTTAATAAATTGAAACTTATACTATCAAAATAAAAACTTACCTTGAACAAAGGTAGCTAAAAGCTCATGACATTTAATACATATTGAATAATACTGTTCAGGAAGTCCACACGAAGATAAAAGCGCCAATAAATCCAAATATGGTGTAGATTCTGATAAACTAGTTTCCCTGTCGTCAGATCTAAGTAAGAATAATTCTACACCACGATTTCTCATAGCCCTAGAAATTTCCCCGTACTTAGGGTCGACTGTGAAAAAAATTCTGAAATTAGGATGTGGTCGGAGTTCAGTCATTTCTCCCCTTTCCGGTACACTTAAAACCCCATCCGGTTCTAATAAACCATTAAGTCTATCTAGTACAGCAGCTGAGGTCAAGTTTACATTGTCCAATAACAACCATGATCCTTCCATCAATGTTTTCACAAGTAATGAGTCTATCCATTCAAATTTTCCTCCTGGATTAATCGATGACGATTGTACTTTGTTTAGAAGGTTATTTAATTTATTTATGTATATTTGTATTTTATGTGAAATTTCATTATTTAATTTACAAACCATCAAATTGTCACAATGTTTCAAAAGGACTTTTATTTTTGCCTTAAAATATTCACTATCGTCTTTAGACGATTCTTTTTTAAAATCATTGAGCTTTTGTGTTTTATAATTGTGAAGATTTCTAAGTAAATCATTTTTTTCCCATTGATCGACCTTTTCTGTTAACCATAAATTGCGCACAGTGTACAGCGTTAACGATTCAATAGCATCGTAAATATTTTCAAGATTTCTGTTGTAGTCCACTTGTTCGAACGCGCCTAAAAGATCTGAAACATCCATAGCTGATGTCACAGGAAGTACATGTAGATCGTGACCAGTCAGGTCGGCTAATATTTGTATCACACTACTTTTTCCAGTTGACGTTGGCCCAACCAAAATTGTTAACCAATTCATTTTTACGTTTTGTGCAACAGCTTTTAATACCGGCAATTGATTCCGTAATATTAATAGGTTTGATTCTAAAACTCCTCTATTCTTGAACGCCTTCTCTTTATTCCTTTTTAATTTTATATCACCAATTATTATTTCTTCATCATTTATGTCAAACTGTGGATTTATATCACTTCTTGGATACTCTGGGCAAAAAATTGCGTCATACGCTTTAGTCATTAGATTTTTATCGCCGGAAGTTCTCATTCGATTAATATAAAGCATGTCAACGAATTTTCCTGGTGTAAAAGTATTATTTGTATCAATGTCAGCTACAAGACCGTCGCACCACCTTTGTATGTCTCTCAAGTTCATTTCCCAGGGCCCACCTCTGTGACCCCAAGATTGGATTTCTGAAACCTCGTGTGAAACTTTACAATTAAACTCTACTATTCTATGCAAAACATCTTCAGATAATGATGGATATTGTGATTCAACAATATGTATAAGATCCTCTTTTGATAAAGTATCAATATATACTTGAGTAAACCTATTAAGAAATGATACAGGGAGTCCTCTTCGAGCTCCACCTTGTTTAAGGGGATTTTGGCAAGCAAATAATTTAGTTTCCTTTTTAACTTTGAATGTTTTCCCCAGTTCAGGTATGAAAACTTCACCTCTGTGATCCAAGCAAGCATTTAATCCCTCTAATACAGGTTGAGGTGCTAAATTGAGTTCATCCAGCAATATCCAATCCCCATTCTGCAGGGCACTCAAAAATGCTCCTTTTTTGAATGTAAACGATCCATCTTCTGTGGGTAGATCAGTGCCAAATAAGTCTGTTATATCCTAAAAATAAATATAAACATTCTTTACTCAGATGCAAAATAACTAAACAATGTAAAAAATATTTTTTGTAGATTAAAAAGAAAAGTTGACATAGAAAACTTAATATTAACAAATCATTTTAATAGAGAAAACCTATTATAGTTCCAAAGTATTTTTACCTCTAAATAATTAATTTTGAATACTTACTGTTTGGTCACTCAAATTAATGCGAACAACTTTATGACCAGATGACTTAGCCAAAGCAGTAACTAAACTTGTTTTACCCACACCCGGATTTCCTTCCAAAAGAATGGCTTTGTTTAATTGAAGCCCCCTCAATAATCTAAGGGTATTCATCCCAGTTGTAGGTGCAGTATATGTAAATTTTTCATCAAGACCAGTTTGGTTTATGTGTGGCCCTACATTAATGTAAAATGGTTTTATACCAAACTTATTTCCATCGAATTCCGCAATTAAGATTGAGGATCTTGCGTTTAGCAAATCTTTAAGACTATCTGAATTTTCATTTGCAATCGACTTTATTTGGTTATACAAAACATTTATGGCTGATTTTCTTAGTAGTGTCAATGACTCCGAGTCAATATGCCCTGTTAGAGCTGTTCCAAAGCAATCAAGAAATGTCATGCATGCTCCATGTACATAAGCTTCATGAACGTCTAATAGTCCTTCAGAAACTGTTATGTTTATAAACTGAACCCAGGACAATAAATCACGTATACTAAAAGGAAATTTATTAGTCACTTCGGAATTTTTTAACCAGATGGTAAAATCCAATATAGAATTACCTATACCAGAAGTCCCATCTTCTTGATTACTCATTGCGATGCCATTACCAACACTTTTTTCGAGAACTTTTAAGAGATCTTCTCTGGATGTAACATTGTCACACCATATTTCTGTAAATCTATTTCGAAGAGCAGGGGAAAGCTCTTTCTTGCCGAAATCTCCTCCAGGATTCATAGTACCAATGAAATGAAAATTTTTCTTAGCAGTAGCTACAACTATATCTGATCCTTTATCCATTCCTTTTTCAGCCAACACTAGCTGTCTTTCAGGTTCTAGTAAAGAATTCAAACGTTCTAAAACACTGTCATCAGCTAAAGAAATTTCATCAGCTAAGAACATATGTCCATTTTCCATGGATAGTATAAGGGGTCCATCAACCCATTCAAAAAGCCTACCATCATTTTTATATTGTCGCACCGGCCGTAGACCTCCTATAAAATCAGAACTCTCTGTGTGCATATGACAGTTCACTGAAAGTAATAAGCTGTTACTTATCGCAGCAAGTACTTGGCAAATTGTGGTTTTCCCACATCCAGTCTCTCCAACAAGCAGTACGGGTTCATCGAATATAAAAGCTTTAGCAATTAGGACGGCTAGTCTTCTCATGTTAAAAGTCCACACAACATGCGAAAATTCTTCGAGTTTGTTATTCAGAATTTTCTCCAAAATAAATTTGGACACTGGCGATGTTTTATGATGAAAACTGAAAAGATTATCTGGATTAACCTTTCTTTTTATATGTTTTTCAATTACTTCTTCTATAATAGATCTTTCAGCTGTTTGTCGAACTTTTCCTGCTAGTATTAAATAGCCCTCGTCAGCAATATGTTGATCCCAGTCATAGAACTTATCATCAGTTAATAAGTCTTTAGAAGCATGTTTATATCTATTCCCCCATCTGAACAGGTCTCTGAGAGTGATGAAACCATCTTTTCCTTGGACTGCAGCAGAACCACGCCGCCTCACTTGTAAATCAGCCATCACTGCAATCATCTTTTTACTATAAGTCAGTGGTACATGACACCTTTGGTGTAGTATCGTTTCTAATTCACTCTTTGGTATCTCATCAAAATGCAACTCAACAAATCTATTCCTGAATGCTCTTGATAAAATTTTACGTCCTCCATACAATCCCGGAGGGTTCTGTGTAGCAAATAACATAAAATTAGGATCAGCTTTTACAAGTTGCTGGGTCTCTGGTATATATAATTCCCGGTTATCATCCAGTACACGATTTAAAGCTTCTAAAACATCACTGGGTGCCAAATTAAGTTCGTCTAGAATAATCCAATATCCCTTTCTCATTGCTTCCACAAGCACACCTTCTTTAAATACTAAATTTCCACTTGAATCAGAAGCATAAGATCCAATGTACTCCTGTAAGTCAGTGTGTTCATGATTATTGATTCTCACGCAATAATTTCCGGAAGACTTCGCAATGTAGGTTATCAGAGATGTTTTTCCTACGGATGTGTCACCTTGTAACAATATTGGTAGTCGACCAAGAGATATAATACGAGCTATATCTCTAAGGTTCTTTTTAACTGTTGGAGTTAATATATAACCATCAGGTAAATCTATTGTTAATTTTCCTTGAGGAATCCAATGACCTTCAAATAGCAAGTAATGTTTATCATTGACACGAGGTTCCGGAATAAGCTGATTAAGTATCGAATTAATATTTTTCTTGCCAATAACTGCTCTGCAATAGAAAAATATATTTCATTTGTATAGTAATGACATTAAAATTGTAATTCCTTAAGGAAGTACTCAAATATTTTTTTAAAGAAAATAAATAATAATACATTATCATTTTAATACCTCTTACTTATTTATTTATTTAAAAACTTTATTATAGACACCTAAAATTAGGTCACAACAGGCAGACTTAATGTCTACGAACATTCTGTGCCAGACAACCTAGGACGTGGAGAGATACCATGGCGGGTGAGGAGAAATGTCTAATATACTGAAATTTTTAGTGTAACAACATCTTGGGTTTCAAAGCGACCACTAAATTGTTTATTGATAAACACTGATATATCATTATAACTAGCGCCACACTGTTATGAGCAGGAATATACTATATACCTACCTGTGAACGGTTTGATTGTCACGTCGCTTGTTCAAATAAAATAATAATAATAATATTACAATAGAAATTAAAGAATGAAAAAGTTGTGATTAGAGACTGTGATTTACTCTGTCAGGGGAAGTATATTAAAAATACTTACTTTGCTATCATGGCTTCTACCTTCGGATGAGATGAACGATCTAGTTGAGTAAGAAATGAAAGGCAAAACGCTTCATACAAAGACCTGGCAACGGTCCCACATTTGGCTTTTGCCGCCGCTGTCAGTGCACGGCACAAGGTTCGAAGGGAATAGTGGTGAGCATTTCCTAAGAAATAATTATAAATTAATACATCTTTTTGGTTTATAACAAACATAACAATTTAAATATTTACCTGATCCATCCACCAAATTAAATTTCGCTTCTTTTTTAACACTGGAATAAAAATTATAAATAGCTTCTAAAATTGCGCCATTCAAATTCATATGATACAAATAGTCACCTATCAAAAGTATCAAATCGTTCCGTTCAGTTAGTTCATCAACAAAAAACTCTGTAAAACGGTTTCTTAGACCGACAGGTAAATCTTTTTTTCCTATATCTGTCGCTGGATTCATACAGGCAAACAATGTGAAGTCTGGATGGCGTTTAATAGGAACTTTATCACCTTTTTCTAATAAATCTACTGTCTCGTTTTTATCTTCTAATAAACCAGCAAGGCATTCTAATATTTCAGCAGAAGCTAAATTTATTTCATCCAGCAACACCCAATATCCTTCCTGCATTGCTTTTACTAAAGAGCCTTCAATAAAAGCAAAAGTTAATCTAGATGTTGCTTTTACTTGTTGTTCTAACTTTAAAAGTTTTTGGTTGAAGGTGTGCCAACTTTTTAATTTTGTTTCTTTTTTTTCATTACTTATGCGGTTAACTGCTGCTTTGTGGCTTTGTTTCATGAGAGTAATGAGTGCGGTCCAACTCTCTGTTTCATAGCATGTTTCTATGTGACCAAGGAATTTTTGATTCTTATCAATATTGTAGAAGCTTTTGAATAAATTAACAAACTCATTTTTGATAGGATGTATTACGAATTTTAAATCCACAGGCTTGTACCCACCAAGTAAGTCAGCGGAGTCAGATTGTTGGTTCATATTAATGACAACAAGTTTATGTCCTGTCTGTTTAGCCATATATTGTACTGAGGATGTTTTACCTGTACCAGTTTCACCTACTAACAGGACAGGTTCATTGTTCATGACACAGCATGCTATGCGTTCAAGCAAACATGCAGATTGTCTAGTGAATGAGAACACTTCTTGTTTATTCTCAAAGTTTATTGTGTCTAAACTTTTTTCAACTCTTGGCACTTTAGCACGGCCAACATGTAAAGATGTAGGATTCAGGGATACACTCGGTTTATAGTGTTTGCAATAAAATTCTGATTTAATTTCTGGAATTCCTAGAGTTATACCAACTTTCTTTGCCAATTCCAATCTGTGTTCAGGTAAAGACACTGAACATGTAAATATATCTAAAGCATCTTGTAGTATTTTCAAAGCCGATTGTGCACTAGACACATCAAAATCAGCCACTGCTCTGGAACACCATTTCATTAAGTCTCTAGTTGATATTAGTCTAGAGCCCCTTAAAATAACATTCGTTTCTTTATCTGTATTAGAAGAATATTCTGTTGTTTGTAGTGATGTGTCATGGCTGCCTACAGAGAACAACATGAAGACTTCAATTATTCTTGGACAAATTGTTGTTAGACTTGGATACAATGTTTGAATGATTTCTGCTAATTCAGTTCTCGATAAAGGTTCAACGTTAATATGAGTCAAGTGTCTTTGCAGCAAGGTGCTAGAACTAGACAACTTCTTTTGGTAGCCATAGTTTGTTGTTACAGTCCTATGTATAAGAGAAAAAAAAAACATATAATTAATATCAAAACATATGATGTTTGTAGAACCAACCTAAAGGAAAGTGAAATCGACCTAACAATATGTATCTTTTAGATTATAAATTATTTATAAATTTAAAGTAAATTTATTATTGCTAGTAATATATGATGACTTATTTTATCTACCTTTGTGTAACAAATAGTTGAAAACCTGGTGTGACAGGTAAGGCATCTCTGTACCCTGGAACACAAAGTGTGTTTCTCTCTAAAAGCGAACTAAGTGTTGACGCCACGTCTAAAGCAGCACAGTCAATATCTTCTAATAGAAGCCAATGACCATTTTGTACAGCCTGAAATTTTGAAAATTTATGTACCCGTACTAGAGAATATTATAAGAATTTAAAAATCCTATTATTCCTTATGAAGGTGAGATCAATTTTCTTTTTCTTTCTCTAACACTTCGCTATGCTCAACGTCATCGGTGACTTAGCACTCACGCATGTTCTTTGACACTACATACACACGAACGCATGGTCGCACTAAATTTTTCAACTTTTCTCGAGTCTGCTTTAGGGCTTTCGCCTGGGGAGGAAAAACTGTAGTGCCAAATTGCGAACATAGTGAGATGGCCTTCTTTAGGGCGGTGTTATATACATACATACACACATTAATTACATTATTTTAACAGCCTCTGTAGCATAGTTGCAGCTTGTCTCATAACATTGAGGTATATGATTCCATTCAAGACCACATGTTGTATAAGGTTTTTTTTTCTTTAATCAAATAGTTGCATGCAACTTATATTTTTTTTGCAATAGGGTAACACTTGACTTACACATAGAGCTTTGTAACAATAAGACTGAAGATGATGATGCCTACACACACTCAATACTTTGGCTCTCTTATGTTTACAGCTGGGTCAAAGCTATGCTGAAATGGCAACAGGTTTACAATACGGGAATAATAGCTAGCTGAACGTGTTAGAAAATACCACCAACCAAATCCAAAAAATTCTAGAAATTTCCGAATTATTAGTAAAGTGCTAAGCTACTGTGCCATGCAGGCAGTTTATAAAATAAAAAAAATATTAAATATAATATCTTACTTCAGTGAGTACACCTGGGCTCCATATAAATTCACCAGGAATGTCTGTGCATTGGTGAGAACCTAGAAGCATGCGTGAGTCAGTTTGATCCCCTAATTGAATTTTTTTGAAAGCAAAACCCTTTCGGCCTGTTATGGCTACTAAATGTTCTATGAAGGATGTTTTTCCAGATCCAACCGGGCCCAAAAGCGAGATAGCTTTTCCTGTAACATTCAGAAAAAAAAACAGTCCTTAGATATTTTCTTAGTGTATAGTGTATTATACTTTTTGATATCATCATAAAGAAACTCCCTAACTATTTTGGTAGCTTGTTAGAAACTTACTTTATAAAGCTCATAATTTTTTTTAAGCTTTTCTAAATCTGTGTAATTCCCATTTTCAACTATTTATACAATAAACTTCAAAGTATTATATTATGAAAATGAAGAACTGATTTCTAAATAAAGTTACAATGATATTTCTTATTTTTATAAATATTTTATGATCTGCTCTGTAAGACAAGCAATAAAACTCTAATATTTAAACATTTAATAATACTAAATTCTATGAATTGTATTGAGTTTATTTAATTATTATACAACATAACATTCTGCATATAAAATCATTGCTTACAATTTCATGTTAGCAGAGATTGTTCATTGT